>JABUQX010052637.1:0-22500 GCA_015478945.1 Trachelipus rathkii | reverse complement strand
AACGATCTAGTAACTCTCTTATACTTATGAATATTACTGTGCCTATGTGGTTACTTAATAAATATATTTCGTAATTATAATAAAAGTAAAAATTAACCACAACAGATAAATTTTCCAGCGTAATTGAGTGTATACAATTGATAGTTAGTAAATAATATATGAATAATGATTGTAGATATTTTCTTAATAATATGATATATAGTATAGCTATAAGGTATTAATATATTTGAACGATTCTAAAAAAACCTAAATTGTTATAGTATATATAATATTATATATATATATATATATATATATTTATAGTATTATATAATTATATATATATAATAATATATAATATATATATATATGTGTATTATAGTAATATATGTATATATAACTATATAATTCAGAAATATAAATATTAAAAAAAAATTTTCACAACAAAAAAAAAAAATTTTTAACACCTTATATAATAATAATCTATATTATAGTTTATATATATTAGCTATATATTATAATATATATATAGTTATATATTATATAATATTATATATATGGTTTATTAATAGTAATTTATATATATATTACACATTATATATATATATTAGGGCATACATATATTATATTGTTATAAATATATATATCTTTTATACTTAAAATATAATATTTTTTAGTAAATTAACTACCATCAAAAAATATATTGTTAATATATTTATTTAATTAATTATTTAATTTAATAAGTTTAAAATATAGATATACCGATACAGAAATTAAAAAATGAAATTAAATTAAGTATAAAAAAAATAAACTACGAAGTATGTGCATAACAATATAAAATAAATTATTACTCAACAATCTATTCTTTTACCTATTGATTTACCCCTTGTTATATGTTCAGATAAAGTCTTAGTGTAGCTATAGGTTGAATTGCTGAGGGAATACTGGAATAGGAGATTGAATGGCTTTTTTTAACACCCTTTGGATTAACAATGCAAAAATAACTATTTATCAGGCGGCTAAAATATTAGACTTAAACATATGAATGAATGTAAGTATGCTAATTAGAGAGTACAGCATATACTTCTACTCATACAAAAAGCAGACACAAAATAATGATTTGTGTTCCTAACTCTCTAATCTAAAGGAATAAAAAATTAACATTTCTCGTGTGTTACCCATAGATACACAAAGTGTAATCGGTAGATTGTGTTGTACGTAACTAGGTCCAATTCGAGGTATTGCACAATTATACTGCTATGACAAGACACCACTACGGCTCAAATATATATACGTATTAACTATATGTCTAGAGATCTCTCTTCTTACAGTACGGATATTATATTCTTCTCATACAACAGAATTCAGACTTTCCGGTCGCTATGATAAGCAGATTACGTTTACTAATTATAACGATTCTTTAGTGCTTTTTTAACGTATGAAATTTGTCCGAAGTTTCAAATAATAGCAAAAGAATTAATTTTTATATAAGAAAGTTCTATGTTGAGTAAGCTAATCTAGATATAATAGCTCATAAATGAATAGTAATGTTCTTTATTTAGACGTAATTTTTTTAAGAGAAGAAAGAATTAGTTGGGAGATTATTTTTAAAAAACTTTATACATTATCTACTAGATTTATGATTGGTCGCTTTGTAAAAAGCAACATAGATGTAAATAGATATATGTTATCTCTATTCGACGTAAGTTTTATTAAGTGTGACTATATAATGAATCTTGATCGATAGATTTGTCTCCATAATATTTTTCAATTAACGTATTTGCTGCCATTTTTACTAAGAGTTGTATACTAATGTCGTTATTCACGTACAATATCTATTCTAACTTAATTATATCATATGTGTAGCCGTTATAAATAAGTTATCCTATATTTATTATATAACCAAGTATAATTAAATATATAGTCATACCAAAACGTTATTAATTTGGCACTTTTTGATTGTGTACACTTCTATATGATCAACTAGCAAATCGGGAATTATACTTGTTATTAAGAAAATGAGATAATAACAACTATGAGAAATGAGAATAACCTTCATTTACATTTTTAAAACATCACACGCTTGTAGCTGTTATAATTCTATTTTTAGGAAATTTTTTATTGAAATATATTCATTAGTGTATATATAATAAAATCGGAGTATAGTTTATCAGAATACCTATATAGATTATTAAATATATCAAGTTGCAGTCAAGTTGGTCACATATTATTGAGTTAGGCAAACAATAATAATATGATATATTATATTAGTATAATATATATATATATATATATATATATAATATATATATTATATATATATATATATATATAATATATATATTTTATATATATAATATATATTATTATATATATATAGGCTATTGATAAGACTATTATTACTATTATATATTATAATATCATATTATATATATAGATATATATATAATATATATATATAGTAGTATATTATTATTATATAATATATAATTATATATATATATAATATATATATATATATATAGTTTATATAGTATTATAATAGTATATATATTATATAATATAGTATATATATTTATATATATATTTTTTATATATATATATATTACTATATATTATGTATATCTATATATATGATTATTACTATATATATATATAGATAGCGACAATGATAAGAGATTAATGGTCCAATATATTCCTATCGAATATTTGATTAACTTCATGGTACCTTCAACACACTCGAAAAAGCATTTAAAGTAACCTTTTAAATGAAACTTTAAATGCTGAGTATACGATTCCAATATCCGCATTATTTATTAAACTACAGCTCAATTTGTCTTACCAAAACACCAAAATCTAGATAAATTAATATAATAAATAATATGAAATCGTATTATTAATAACTAAACATTCCCCACCAAACATGCACTCGCGTTTATTTAATATAACAGAAAACGGAGCTAGAGGCAATGCTAACCAAAATCTGCCGACGGGCAATCGCATCCTAGAGTGACAGTATGACTCAACGGCGTTTTTCTATGACTTGGTTTTGAGTCAAAATATTTTTAATGTGAAAATTAAGATTTAATAATTCGTATAGAAAGAAAAGTTTAGCATAAAAATTATTAATTAGTTAATTATATATATTATGTTATTACTTTTGAATTATATTATTATTCTTGCTAAATGCAATTTAAATGGGGGATTATTCTTAAAAAAAAAAAAATGATGCTACCGGTACTCGTCAGCACATCACAGTTGCTAGCCTCAGAGATAAGGAACTATTTAATTCGGACTTCGAACATTACTACCGAAATATTATGATCAGATTTCATACTGTGGCGCATTTACTCGTAATGTACGTCGCTACCAAATTCAGTGAGTTAAGAAGGAAATTGCTTGTAAATTGATGTATCTGTTCGTACATTAAATGGCTAGCTCTTCTGTATTTCAGAATTCTGTAACACGCATTACATTTTGTATAATCGTGCTTAACTTTATATTCTCTTCCGCTGATTAGACTTATTGAGACCAATTAATCATTGTTTAAGATATAACTTAGTCTTATATAATAATATATAGTCCTACGTTAATAAAATTTCGTAGCCGTCTCCTCTCATAAAATACTTAGGTGATCAGATCTGAGTAGATTATTAAGTCTTAACTTTCTTGAGTGTCTCTTCTGACTTACGTACTGTGATTCGTTCTAAATATCTATCCTGTGATGAGTTACCTTAGATTTAATATGCTTTATTATTAGTTGACTCGCACCTTACTAAAGTTGGGAGGTGTGAAGAAGTTATTAAGGCGTTTCTAAGCACAATATCTTTGAAGCTTCATTTTAGCTATAGAAACAACGTGATTAATCAATAGCCGGCTCAACTTTTAGCCTCAATTCTTATAGCACGGTATTATATAGCTAAAACTATTACTATATATATATACTATATATATATATAATATATTATATATATTATATATATATATAATGATATATATTATATATAATATAATATTAATTTATATATATAATGTATACAGTAAGTTACCATTAAACTCCAATGCATACAATGCCACACGATATCATGGTAAAATTTGGATAGTCTTGAGTATGTACACCCTTGCGATGTAATTTACTTTTACTTGAAGATAAATGGTATTTCACGATGAAAAAATTAATTGTGGTCAAGAATTCCTCCTTTTTATATTTTTCCATAGTAATATTTAATATATATCACTCAGCTTCATATATTTCCTACATAGATATATTATTACAGTAGTCATAATGCATTATGTGACCTTCTCATCTAATGATTTAAAAGTTTTTAAATTAGCATACTTCTTTTTATGATTTAGTATTATAAGTACAAAAAATTGTTCAGAACTTGCATTCACGAATTCTATTTAATCAAATTTGTCGAATTGTTAAGCACCAAATCTATGTTAAATTTTTGCCTAGCGTTGCTCTAAAGAGTTTACTTAAATTTATTTAAAATGCTGCACGGTTATTCAACACTTAAAATTTGTTTTTACAAATTAGTTTTATATAGTAATATGTAATTCTGTTTTGTTTTTTATATATAATGAATTGTCGAGCTGTATTTTCAATGAGGTCATTCCATTTCAAAACTATATTTTTACAGGCTAAGTTCAAATAAGGGCCTGCCACGTTTTCAAATCATTATGACTATAAGAAACTCATTGTTAGTCTTTGTGCATTTTACATTTTGTAACATAATGTATAACTTTTGCTGTAAAGCCGTATATTCATCTTAAGTATAGACTTGCGTACTACCTTCTCTAATATATAAAATTTCTTGATACTTTCCAATTAAGCTCATTATAAAAGTATCATTTTTTTATATTTATAATACATAACTAAACTTATCTAGCTAAGCAAATATGTGTACTACGTACGACATATTGTGGATCATAATATGTAGTAGATTTTTATAAAATAACAGAAAATTGGTCTCAATTAAATAAAAGAAATTGCTATAATATTAAATATAAAATATTAAAATATAATATAAAAATTATTACCGTTAAGAAAAGGTTATATATAATAAGGATGAAATAACTAAGTATTTAGTATTAAGTATTACTATTAAGAAGTATTTATATTAATATATTAGATTATTAAATTCAGTTAGATTAAATTTGAATGTGTGCATGTATAACTTTGATTTGATTAATATTTAAGTAAATTGTAATAATTCTTGATCCAATGCATCTAAATTATTACTAATATTGTATAAATTGTGAATAGTTTAGGAGTGATAAGATGTTAACATACCATGAACTATTTATCCTCAAAAAACTTTTAATCTTTAATAAAATAATATTTAAACAAATCTCTTATTATTTAGCCATATCATTTTGGATGGGGTACACTAATAGTTCTATAATTGTTATTGTAGTAAAACGATATTTATGAGGTTTGGGAACTTTATACGTGTTTTGGATGGGATCTATGGTTAGCATTATTATGTATGATATATTATATTATTATATTGCATTAACATAGTGTATATTGGGTGCCTACATAACTTTTTCACAAAGTATTTTCATAACGTGTTAACTCAGTTTTTGTCATCGAATGTTTATCCAACAGTGTCTGATATAGTATTAAGTACTTATTAACTGTTCAATTAAATCCATAGGATGCTATTATATTGTTACTCTATCATCCACCAATCATAAATATAATATATATACTTAATATATATATTTTATATTACCTCTGATATAATATATAAGTCATACTTACTTATCTATGTGATATATTCCACTAAACCTCAATATATATTCATATTTTTAATCTTGTGGTTAATAACCTAATTATAGCTTACCACTCTATCAAAAGTTCCTAATAGGTTTGAACTAATAAATAAAATTATATATAACTAACTTAATAATAATTAAATATTATTTTTATCTTTCTAGTAATAAAATTTTTTGCCTTTTAATAAGTGTTTATGTAATACTGTATTAGTTAATAGTCTTACAAAAACTAACACACTTTTATCTTCTCTTTCAATGTTCATATACTATTTCAATTATATTATATAATCACTCTGGTGGGTACAAAATTATATATATATATACTCACTAAAGATAATACACATATATATATATATATTCATCATACTTAAAAAAATTTAATATTAAATAGTGAGTATTAAGTTTAATCTGTAAGTTTTACCTTTGTGTTCCGCGTATTTGCATCAATAACTTTCATCCTCTCTACTGTATACAAAATCTTTTGTCTTCGCGCCCTATACTAAATGTACTAATGATAATGTGGTGTCGCATTCCATGGACACTAACCATCCGTTATTCGATATAATGTTTATTTACGCCGGTTTAGCCTGGTCGAACACTAATTGTTGAATGGTGTAATTAGTTCATGTAGTGATATTTCTTATTATATGTTTCACTCACGTTCAATTATCACTAATCAGGAAATGTGAGATAATATATACTACAATAAGATCCTCCGCTACGAGTCGTGATGATAGATCTTGACGTATTAATGATTGTGATCTAGGATTCGTTTTGATATGGCAAATTTTCTCATTTTCATTCATAGCATTACACTTATTTCATTATATTATTATCCATTATTAATAATTAATAAGTGATTCATAATTTTATTTCTTGTCATTATTTATTATTATTATCTAGTTTCATAATATTTTAGATTATAATTATTATTGTGATTATTGAACTATTGATTCATTAATTTATTATTATTTTTTATATATTATATATAACATGAAAAAAAGAGAACTTCGATTTAATCAGTATTTGTTATAATTTTTAATATTATTCATCACTATATTTGCTCCTTATATATTATTATTTTATTATATTTTAATAACTTATTATTATTTTTATCTTCTCTATATTATTTCCATATTTAATTTCAAAATGCACTAAACAAAAAAGAAGTTTTCAAGTCTTTGTTGGAATACTGAAAAAGTGTTGCTACCTCATCAAAGTCATGTAAAATTATATCTATTTAAGAAGAAAGTTTTCTTGATATTTTATCACCATCAACTTAACTCAGATTTGAAGAATAAATTATTATAATATTCAATATATAAGAGTTTCAAACATAAACTTTAATTAAAATAATTCTCATGAGATATAATAATCTACAATTAAACCTCGTTAGTCCGTCTATTCCTTAGATTCAACACTATAACTTGTAGAAATCAACTCGACTGCTCTCAGATTTGAGTGTGTGGTATGCGACTGTAGAGTAATCATTTCTCCTCTCAATAATCGTGCTATTTAAAAAACAATAAACCTAACTTCTATTCAAGATTATGTATCTGATTAATTCCAATAATCTCTCTTTACAATGGAATTTCTAAGTAATATTTCTACTGTAATGGTCTAGTGTAATTTTTTATAAAATATTATATCTATAGAGTTTCATGGATCACACTTTCACGGCAATCAAGGTTTTGAAATAATAAATCGCCTGTTTTTAAATCGTTTGTAGATAATTTTTGCGCTGGCAACACACATTGAGCGCACAACAGAAATATCTATTCGTTTTTGTGAATAGTCTTAATATTAGATTTATACTAGATCTCTTTTATCTAAGTTTCACAAATGAGACTAATCACTCGTCATCTGTTCATCTTACTTACTTTTATTTCTCTCCGTATAATCAGAGTTTCTACTCTGATTAAAATTTATACTGTCTCGTTTTTTACTTTTTGTCTACTTAGCTTTTCTACTCTTAGTTTTCCAGGTAACTTAGAGATATCGTAGCTCCTTGAAATTTTATATACTCTCTCCTTATTTGTTTATACCGAAATCTTCATTTCGTATTTAGCAAATCGGTATTCTCGGCCAAAACCAAGGACCTATTACACTCCTTCCTATGCAAAAGAAAATTAATATGAAAATTACCATTGCGAAATTTGGGAAAAACCCTTAGGAAACTCGCTTTAAAGGTTTTTATTAATATGGAAGCAATATTATTGAAGTAAAATTATTATAGATTTTTCATGGTTTTTTCAATATGGATTTTTATTAACGATTATAGATTCTATTAACTCCAATTTAACTTATTAGGCGAAATTTTTTTATCCTTTAGGTCATATTTAGTTTATTCGCCCTTTAGGATTATATCTTATTATCTTAATATTCTTTCAAGACTCTCAGGACCTTCTTCAATTATTTCTGATAATAGCACTTTACGTATTTGATTCATATATTTCATTCTATATTACATATTGATATATAATTATTATTAATATACATTATATACTTAATATTAATATATTATACTATATCATATATATATATTAATTATTATATATATATCATAATATATAATAATTAATATTTAATATTAATATTATATATTTATTTATTATTATATAATATATATATTATATATATTATTATATAATTATAATAATATACATAATAAGATATTATTTATATATAATTTAATTATCAGTTAGGTTATAATATATAATTACTTAATTGATAATTATTATTATTAACTTTTAATATATTTTTATAATATTATATATAACACATAATATACTTCAAGCTATTTTCCATTGTGCCACACTTTCTTCATTACCCTATGATTCTAGTTGAATTTTATGGGGGAAGAGGTTGTACAGTGTGTTAAATGGTTCCACGTTAAAAGAACTCATGTTAGCTAGTCAGATCATGCTCTATGTACTCGTGCTCAAAGCTGACAAGATACTCAAGATTTATAGTCCTCTTTGGGCATTCCATACCTCATAGGATTTGTAACAGTTTGCTCCTCTCTCAGCCTATCCTCGTCTGCCCAACTTCTACAACCCTTTCTATTCTACTCACTTCACTCACCTCTCCTCCTTGTGTCTAATCTCCATCTCCCCATCTTTCTCTCCTGTAAATTATTTAGTCCAACATACATCTATTCGCAAATATTTTTAAACATCTCAGTTACAAATTTAGTTTTACACATGCTCTAGTCGCTTTGTCTTATCAAACAGTCTTTAACACATATTAAATCATCACCGTATGGAATTGTACCTCTCACTCACAACGTATCTCATTTAGGTTATTACTCTCTCTCGTATCTAGTCGTCTAATAATACAAAAAGCGCGCTCGCTGTTTACACACTCTGGGCCACCATTGATTTCTGTCACTCATCCGTCTCAAGACTCTGTGATCGTATCTACACACAGAAAACCTATTTTCTTCTTATGATCCCCCTATCTGATTGATATTATAACATAATGTGAGAGAAAGAGGAAGGATAAAGGATTTTTGTAACACTATAAATTATAGATATAAGAGATAAAAGTAATATGTAACTACTCATACTAAAAATTAATAGTAGTTCGTTTATTAAGCTCGACTATATATATTTATATTATACTAGAATTACTAGGTTTAATACTTATGTCATGATTAGTTAATAATACTGGAGTTCTCTGTAATTTTTTCTTATCTTATTACCTTTTCTTTATATCGTTTCAATATTTCAAGGTTTACGTCTTATTGACTTACTATATTCAATAATTTTTATCACAAATGTGTATGATGATGATGATGATAAACTAATGTCTCTCATCGTTTGATATATGTGCATTATCAATGGAATAACTATACTATGCCTAGGTTAAAGAGTTGAGTTTTCTTATTAACCTTTGACGTTTTACAAATAATAGCTAAGTATTAGATCTCAATCCAATTAAATCAACTGTGATGAATTTACCTTAGATACGGTATGATGTATTCAATAAATGAATATTCCATTAATAACTTATTCTTAGCTTTCTGCTATTTATTTAGTTTTTTATTATCATAATTTTCTTATTGTTTGATATTATTCATTCAAGTCGTTTAGGATAAGTATTCCTACTGAATCTGGTAAGTTTGCTGATGTGTTAGGACTCAATATACACAGTGATCCGTTGTAGAAAGCGTTGGTTCATTTGGTTTGTATTATTTAGGACGTATTAGCCCTATTGATATTATTATATATAGTAGGTGTAAGTGTATTATGATTGTATACTTTTAAGTGGTAGGCATATTTCTTTTTTATTTTTCTCATCTCTCTATTACTCACTTATTATTTTTCTGTAGTAGATAGTAGACTAGCCATATAATCTTTAAAATCTAAATTTATTATTCAAATATTATTAATATATAATTAATAAGAGAAGATTTTAGTTTATTATAAAGTAATAAGTAATGTGTCTTCGATTTAAAGAAGAAAAGAAATGACGTCTTAAATATTTAATACATTAGCGGTTATTAATCTGAATTTATACATTAATTTATAAATTTTTACGAGGAGCATATTTTAACGTGTTTAAGAATTTTATTATCTATCCTACGCTATTATATTGCGCTCGCCGTCATAGCTATTTTAATATAGACATTTATATTTATATTATTAAATATTTAATATATTATATTAGCACACTACGTAGTGTATATACGATCGCTTTATGACAGGGTTTTCTTTAATATGAAATTTATATATTTTCAAAAAATGATATTTAAAATAAAATATGCAATAAAATTTCTATATCTGTAGATAATAAAAATATTTGAAATATTATCTCTTTTATATAATATGTAATTATTGATTATTATAGATAAATTATAATATATTAATAAATAATGTTTATTTTTCTTCTTATATAATAAGCTTTAATTATTTTTTAGAATAACTTAGTCAGGCTCACTCTCCAATTATTCCTTCTCTTTTTTCGTTCGTGGTAGTTATGTACATGAGGTCTACTTTCCTCTACTTTTAAATTTTGAATATATATAAAAGTCATTAAAAATAGGACTACATAATTTCTCCTTTTTAAATATATAATTGCGTAGAAGTTATATTTTTGTTTAGAGTTTATTTATTTAATAAGTATCTTATAATTATTGCTTAATAATAATATAATAAGTTATTTTTTGGATTGACTAATTATAATAATAATAAAAAGATAGATTTTAATATTTAATAATTATTTCTATGTTGTTCGTAATTGTAAATAACAGATTATTGATAAATTATCTTGAAAACGTGTAGTATCCGGCTTCTCCTTATCAGTGAATCAGTAGACTTTCCTCTATTACCTTTAGCCTCTATAATAATAAATTTCTCATCTTCTTTTTTTTTCTTCTTCTTTTTTTATTTTTGAAAATGCCTTACCATAACATTATATAATAACAAAAATATTTAGATTAGATGATTATATTCTGGCCTACTCTTCTCATATAGTACACTTTTCGGCTGTTTCACTACGTACATTATAGTCAGCTCAAGATACTGAGTTGGCTTACTTTTAGAAAGTTTTTACCCGCACCCGCACGATATAAAAAAGCCAACTTTTTATATATTAGTCAATTTATTTTTTATAATATTCTTTTATTTGAATTAATATTATTATTAATTTATTATCATACTATATTTATTATATAAGAAGTCAATTATAAGTTAATATTGCAATATTTATATATATAACTTCATACTAATAAGAAGACAACTATTTTCCATTTAAATATTATATTTACTTTTATTTATATTTTGATATCTTATTAATATAGATATTTTTGTAAATAGTAGTTGCATATTTATTTTAATATAGGCGCTAGATGGTCAATCTCAAAACGGTGTGGGCGTCTAGTTGGCCGTTTGGGTAATTTTTATTTATTTTTATTATTTATTTATATTTTTTTTTTTTTTTATATTTATTTTATGAGTTAATAATAAACTTTATATTCATAAATTAGTCTATATATAATAATATTATTTAATGATATATATAATAATATAATTAGTATATATATATACGGTGAATATAATGAGGCTGTCTTATTAGATAAAGATTGTATAGCACGAAAAATAATTAAGAATGAAGTACCATGTATCCATAATTTTATAACATTATATTGCTTGTAATTGGGCATAATTATATGTGTTATGTAATAACAATTGTACGCACTCATGTGTAATATGTTATAATATTATATATTAACTTGATTTTAACTTAATGCCACGAATTTATCAGTTTGTATATTATTATAATCACAGATCTGGCGGCTATATTATTATCGTCTATATATACCTATTTAGCTAATTTGATTACTCTTTTACGTCCACTTATCGTTCCACCATCTTCGGCGCTGCCGCCTCTTCCGTCTTTTGTTTTCTTTCGTTTTTATTTAAATTTATTGGATCCATATGATACAAACATAAAAAGTCCTTTGCATTAGTTAATTCTACATATATACTTATTCGTTTATTTATTATTTTTTGATTTTTTAATTCATTTATTATATATATATGTAATTTTTAATTATTATAATTTATTTAAATTTAATTATTATTATTATTATTATTATTTACTTTTATTATTTAACATATAATTATTATTATTTATTATATTTTCCCAGTGTAAAAATAATTATGTCTATATTAATGATAAAAATCAAGCGAAAATTATATTAATTATTATTAATTAGTAGTAATTAAGTAGGAGTGTGTTTATAAACTATTATATTATAATACAACTATTATATAATATATATTTTTTATTATCTAATTGTTTTATAGATAATTTATCATTTAATTTGGTATATATATAGTTTAGTTAGTGGATATTAACTTATTGGACTTGGAAGTAGAAACTATTGATTACTATTTTTGATTTTTTGATTATAAAGTGTTTTTATAATATTTCTTTCAATGAAAATAATCTTTAAACTATAATGTTCTTAAGTTTGAATTATTTTAATATTAAGTAATTTATCATATATTATAGCGAATTGAGGTTGAATAAGGGTTTGGGAGTATATTTAGGTAGTGAAGGCTCTTTGTTTTATTCATTTGTACATGCGTAGTGCCTATTATTATAATTTACGAGTGGTTGGCGGTTGTATGTTGATTTAGCGATATGTGATGTATCTTTAGTTTTTATCATTTTATTTTTCTAATTTTCTCGATTTCGTTTTACCAGGTAGATTGTACTTAGTATCGCGAGGTGTGTGTATATATATATAATTTTCACATGATGGAGATTTTGGTAGGAAGTATGTTGTATGTATTTACCGCTTGGAGTAGAAGTGTTCAGATGACAATTACTATTTGCAACTTTAAATTTGTTCATCTATTATGAATGTTTTATTTCTCCTAGATCTCATTAGTACCTACAAGTATTTATGACATTAAATATTTGGTCAATTCAGATATATAATATATTATTAAACTATAATTATAGATACTAGTGAAATTATAAGCGATAATTATTGAATTCATGGTGAGATTTCGTTTAGGATGATCTGCTATATAATATTTAATTATTATACTTGGAATGACGTCGAGTATATGTTATTTGATCTTTGATTATATATAGGAGTAAGATTTTCCTTTTTGAATTGTTGTTATTAACTAATATTCTTTATATAGGTTGTATATATTTTGATATATGGTGTTATTTTAGTCGATAGAGTGCATAAAGGACTTTTATGCATTTAAATGTTCGTATATAATTTATATATATTATACTTGCTCCACTTGTTATTATTTCTATATGGTTTGAAGATATTGGATCACGCTTTTGATCCCAATTATTATAATGTAAATATAATCATTTCTCCTCAGGATGTAAGATCTGGGTTAAGTTTATGATGGGACACACAAATTATCTTTCGTCTAGTTGAGTTTGGTAACTAGTATGGTCTTTCTGTATGGAGGTTGGTGTGACCTCCTAATGTGGTAAGATCACATGAGCTCTATCACTCAGCTCATATGTTCCTCATAATAATAGGGAATGATTTTGTGAGGGAGTGAGATATATACGTATTAGATAGTTTGAGTGGGTTATTAGGTAATTATTATTATTATACCTATGCCTTTTTATATAATTATTATTATATATTTTGTGAGTTTGTATTCTCACTCTGTTCTTCTATTCATCAATTATTTATTGATTATTTGAGGTTCATGTTCTCTGTTTAAGTCGTTTAATGAGTCAGTTAAGTCCTTTAATATGTATTAGATAATCTATTTTTATTAGGTATAAGAGATAGCTTGAGGTTTTCAAATTTTCCCATTTCAGGTCATATATAAAATATATGTAGTGTATATACATAGATTTCATTTCGCAAAAAAAAAGTTTGTTCTACAGCTTCAAAAGAATATTAGAATTTCGACGAAATGGTAATGGTTAATGCTGTCTCACGGTTGTTATATATTTTATGAGACTATTTTCAAGATAATTTATATATATAATTGTCCAATAATAATCACTATTTATTAGCAATATTAACGAGAAATGGAAACGATAAATTATTATATTTTTTTTTTTTTTTTTTTTTATTATAACAATTTATTATAGTTTTATTTCGGCACTATTAGTTACATTTGACTTTCTAATAATTATTCTATATAGATTATTAGGGGGCTACTTATTTTCAGTCAAGTTTTCAGGAGTATAGAGATTAATACTCTAGTGATTAATATGCTTAAATTTTCACTTCGCTAATCATTTTAAGAGACAGTACTTTCCTCGTAGTGCTATGTTGGACACGAATAGTTCTGATACGCGAAAATTAGTAACAAGATATATGGATTTTTTAAGCACATAATATATAATTTTTAATATGATATATAATATATAGTAATTAGACTAACATGTATATATAATATATATAATTAGGTTATAATTTTATTACTATAATATTAAAATACATTAATAATATAAATGTTATTAAAAAGCTAGTAAAATATATTAAAGTATATAATTATATATAAATAATAATATTATTAGAATAATCATAATCAACATATATATATATAATAAAACTTACAATAAATATATATATAAAAGTATGCGGATACTCGAATAAGATGATTAATTTCCTATAATCTATATTTAATTATGATTACCTGTTTAATTACAGGAGGTCGACTACTAATAGAATACTCTTTACATTTGTAGTTAAGTAAAGGATACAAATAGACTGCTCTATCGAGTGAACTGGCGTGTATGTACCACGTTCATTGGGCAATCTATTTACTACGCCATTGCTAATCTCTTATTATTTATTTTGGCGTCACTCTCATTTCTTATGGTACGGAGATAGTATATAAAGAGGTACTGCAGAAATACTATAACTTTTAGTTTTAATAAATTAATATAGTAATAGTATAATACGGCATATTAACAGATAATTGGATAGGTCCTTTAATTCAAACCAGAGTATTCTATATGTAATAGGTGATATGCATTTGAGACCACGTGTCATATATTTTTTAATAGTACTCTATAAATATGTATATCTGAGTTATTAGAATAGCTTTAGTATAATTACATATACATTTAAAATAGTGAACAATAATTATATGCTAATGTACTTTTTGTGCTCCCTCGATTACTCTTTGTACTATAATTTTTACTACAATATTAATACTATATTATATACTATAATATTATATAATATATATTTATATCTATTATATATATATATATATGGAATATTATATATAATTATTATATATAATATATAATATATGTATATAATATATCTATATAATTAAATTATTAATATCTAATATTAATTAATATATATATATACATATATAATAATATAATTTATATAATATATGTGTGGTGTGGCGCGCGTGTGTGTGTGTGTGTTAGCGTGTGTGTTGTGTGTTGTGTGAGGAGTAATATATATAAAATATGTATGCATATATATATATAGGTAAGTTATAGATTTTCTTTTAATACTAATAGTATAAGTATAATAATAATAGTATATATAGAGGTAGATATATAGTATATAATAATAATAATGCATAAAAACATAATTGTACATTAACAGTGAACTAATTATAATTTCAGAATACAGTTAGGTTAGGTATTAGATAGCTTACTAGTTATAAATATGGCTATTGTAGAAGTAATCAATATTTTAATAATTAGCGGTATTTATGTTACAGTAAATTCGGCAAATTTATTTATATTGAAAATTATTATTAAAGTATAAACAGATGTATATATATTAAGTACGAAATAATTTTAATTTTATAATATAATAATATCTAACATACAATTATATAAAAATTATATATTTTTATATAATAGAATTAATGAGTATTATATTATAATTATAAATATATTAATATATATATATATAATATTATATATATATATAAATATATACCTTATAATATATTAATATATATATTATTATTAAATTATATAATATAAATTATATATAGATAATATAATAATTATAATATGTAAATATATTATAATTAATATATATAAATATAATAAATATATAAGATTATATAAATATATAAATATAATTAATATAATATATTATATATAATTAATATTCATTATATATATAAATATCATATATTATATATTATCATTATATTATATTATTATAATATATACACTCATTATTATATATTATAAATATATTAATAGTATAATATATAATATATATTAATTATACTATTAATATATATTAATATATTATATTATAATATATATATTATTATTATAAATATAATATTATAAATAGTATAATATATATATATTAATATATATATTATATAATTATAATATATTATATTTTCTATATAATATTGTTATAATATATACTATATACTATATATCTTATTAATTATATTTATATATTATGATTGGCCGATATACCAGGTGCCGTAATAATAAATTATATTTTAAGATATGTAATTATTAATTATTAATGACCTCATTTAGCATATACATTAATACTGACTACTAGTTATATTGACTTAATACTATACTTTAATAAATATCAGATATTAATCTTATTCTTCTCTCTCTCTCATCTTTATTAAAGAGAAGTTCAAATTAGAGCTCGTTCTTTAAACACCCTAAATTGTTTACTGGAAAGGATTATATGGAACGCTTACAATATTTTTTATTTATTCTTTATTTACATAAACTGTATAGTTACTATAGTTCCCAAGGAGGTTAATTAAATGACCGTACACTCGTATATGGCAGGGAGTCGGTTAGTAGTCTCTTCGGCTCCTTCGAGAGAACTTACTCGAGGGATAGATATAATTTACTTACTCCGTCTTACCGTGAGGAAGATGATCTCTCGGAATCCCCTGACGTCTTGTGCTGTATGTTGGTAAGGATGTCTTCATGGTGAGTGTTCCTCGTCCGACTCCCATCCCTTTCTAGGGTGATATCGGATTATATAAACGTCATTATCACCCCTGTGTTTCCCGTTCGGCTCCGAGCCCTACTAAGTTTGCTGTGATAATTATTCCTTTCTACTAATAATTATTGTAATTATATATAGCTATATGAATATATATTTATATGATCTCCATTTCATTAAAAAAAAACATAGTTTTTTAAAGACCATGTCATTTTCATAATTATTAATTTTAAATAGACTATTAGTTATTATTCTTTTTTTTAGTGATTTATCAACATTTTCTACAAAATAGGAATTAATAATTTTACTCAAAAGGATAATTCCAAATTATGTATTCCCTTGTTCGATCTGTAAGCTCTAAGTTTGATTATAGATTGTTTGAGATTATTAATGCTTTTTTTTTTTTTTATTTTTTTTTTATTTTATTTGTTTTAATTTTTTGTATAATATTGCATCTTTTTCTTTTTTATATACCAGAAACAAACATTTTTCCCTTTTATATTTCAATATGCAGTTTTAGTTATTGACACCGAGATATTATCCAGTAATTAGTATCTCTATTATATTTATCACCTGTATAGCTATCTTGGAGTTTTCTGAGAGATATCTGATCTGAAATGATTAATTAAATAATTCAGCGGTAATTTTAATACCAATATTAATACTTCCTATATTTAATATATAATATTATATAATATTATATAGATATTTAATATATTATATATATAATATATATATTAATATATATATTAATATATATAATTAATACTAACTTATTATATATATTATATATATATATATTATATATATATATTATATTTTAATATATATATATATTATATATTTTAGATTATAAATACTTATAATAGATTTAAATATAATTATAATAATATATATTATCTATATATATATATATACCATATATATTTAATAATATAGAATATACTGCATATAAATATATAATTATTCAGCTACTTAAATATATAAATAGATTCACTATCATAGTATTTTATTACCGTTAATATTAATTATATATAGGTATATATATATACTTATATAATATAGTATTATATATACTAGTATTATTATTAATTATTATAATTATATAATATGATAACTATACTATATAATATATTATTATATATATATATATAATATATAATATATAATAGACATATATATATTATAATAGTATATATATATAATCTAATTGATTAATATAATTAATATATATATTTATATATAATAATATAATATATATTAATTATATTTATCTAATAATATATATTAAATATAGGTTATATCATATAATTATATATAATATTGGATATAATATAACTATAATATCATATGATATATTATCTTATATTATATATTATAATATATAATTATATATATTATATATTATTATAATATTAAATTTGTTACTATATAATATATATAATATATATATAATACTTATATATATTATATAGATACTATATATAATATATAATTATATATTTCATCTCTCATTTATTATCTCCGCCATTTATTCTATATACTATTAATATATATATATATATATATTATTATAAATATTGATATATTTATATTATAATTACTTATATAGATTATATTAATTATAATATTAGTATTAGCTACTATCATATTATATATATTTTTAAACAGTACCATGTTCTCTATAATTTAATTGATTAATTACTAGACGCAAAAGGTATATATATTATAATTCTTATAATTACTATTACTTTATAATCATTATTTTTTCTCATTATTGTCGAGTTTAAGTACAAATAATCCTATAATGGTAAAGTATGTATTTATATTTCACAATGTTATATGCAATTAACTCATAGCAGATCTGTATTGTTCTTGTGAAATATACATTTTTTTTATACCACTTCTCTTGTCGATACGACAGATTTTATTAATAGATTCTTCTCTCCTTCATTTACACATTTTTATCTTTACTACCATGCTATTCGCTTCTATTTCTACTCCTTTCTCTCATCTTCTCTGCTCATCTACCTACTCGGGTCGTACTCACGAAAGTATATCTTTCTCGCAAATGCATGCGCATGTCTCTCGCCTCTATTTGCTTAACTTTCTCATTCATTAATGTATCAGGATTCTTTCCATCATTTGTATCTGACTCGTGATTCTATGTTGATTCTGATATATCTCATTCATTTGCTACTTCATCTTTCTTTGTGCTAGTGCGGTGTCGATTCTCATTTCTGACCGCAATAACATTTATTGATTTAGCTCTAGTAGTAGTGCATGGTATCTTGGAGTACTCAGTTTATTTTAATTCATGCATAAAGCACCAACTGCTACGAACTATAGCGCATTATTTTTCAGCTATTATGTAACTGAGTATTTACTTTAATGCTGATCATTATGTTAAAATATTAATGTGTTGTGTTTTTCTATATTCTATATTACTATAATATATTATATTTATTATTATATATGAATCGAAAAAATATAAAGGTATGTAGGATAATAATTTTGCAATAAATATTATAGACTTACCTTATTTAATAATTTGATTAAACTATATTGAAATCAAAGACTTAAATTTTATTTTGTGAAAAAATCGATATAATAGATAATTTCGTCAGATACTATGATATTTTTTTGATTGAGGTATCAGATTCTTAATGAGTTGATATATTATCGAGTTCCTAATTATAGGATAGGGATACTGTAAACGAATTTAAATTACTATATTATTTCTACTTTGATAATAATAATTGATGGTATTAAATCTATATCGTAACTATTATATATACGTGATCCTCTAAAGCGTTTTATAGGCATGAGGGCGCGGAGAGGCAAGGAAGGCAAGGCATGGGCAAGGCATGGGCAGGCAAGGCAGGCAAGGCCAAGAGAGCAGCAAGGCAAGGGAAGGGCGAAGCTAGGAAAAGCGAGAGCAGAGGTTAGGCAAGGCTTGCCGCATATAATATTCCTGAGGAACAGAATGTATTGAGCGAGACAATGCATATTAGTGTGCAATTAAAATTTATGATACAAACGTTACAGTTTTTAAAAAGGACAAGGTTTAAACCTATTTAATGTTCAATTTTAAAATGTTAGGAACAATATCATACAACTAATTATGGACAGTATCTCATCTGTTTCCTCGGATTTTGTTCGCAACGCTGCCCCGATTATGTTCAGAAGAGTCTGGGCCTGATATATGTTCATGGGGTCTGCCGCTCATCAAGGTTCAACCGAGGCTCATCCTTCATTGTTCACAAGGAGTGTCAGGCGCTCATTATTTGATGTGCACATAGTAACCTAGTCTCACTCATTGTACTATCTGTTATCAAACAAAAAAGAAGCGTATATCTATAAACAGTATTAACAGTCTGTGTTTTCATTCAAAGAATTGCACTCTTAGCATTTTCTTTCTCGGTGTAAATTGCGAAAGGATGACATTTGCCTTTTTTATTGTTCACAGATCTATTGTCTCTATGTTTGTGGGAGACCTCGTTCATAATATATGTACATGTTGATTTATGACATGACAGGCTCTATGTTGTTTGTTGAAGAGTTTGTCTCTCCTCAATCCAACATCACTACAATGTGAGATAAACATTTTCTAGTTACTTACTGACATACTTACGAATAATGTATTTAATGTCTTATTATAATGTACTAAATGTTGTTAATATTATTATAGTATTATGATAATAATTATCATAACTATAATATATAGTTAAATATATATATATAATATATATATATATTTATATTAATAATATTAACATATATATATATTTAATATTATATATAATATTAATATTTCTATAATATATTATATTATATAATTGTTATTTATATTATAACTAATAATATAAGATTTTCATAAGTAATATTAATTTGGTATTTAATCTATAATGTTATAGATTTACTAGTAGGAGGTGTTTTTAATATTGAGAAGCTCACTCAATGTCTTTACATTATGCATTTTATCTTTTAGTTTTTAATATATTAATTTTACTATTTTTAATGTTTAATGAATTAATCGTAATTTAACTTAAATATTATTATTATAATTTATATAATAACATAAATAAATGGAGTATGATATGTATTGATATATATTAAATTCTCTATTTTTAAATTCTAATTAGTTTCGTATGTTATACTGAAGACATCAGATATTAATAGATGTGATACACTTTTGAATTTCAAGAGAAATATATAAGTAATCTATATAATAAAATATGATTATAGATTATAATATTATACTTTATATTAAAATGTACAATTTAATAAGGATAAACACAAATAGTTAATATTTCTGTTGATGTATATATTTTCAATGATAACGATAAAAATACTTTCCTAATTTTCAACATTGAAATTATTTGCGAATTTTATTAATAATAAAATAAGACAATATTAGTCGTTATTAACTATATATCAGACGTCTATAATTATAATCGGCAGATTAATATCTCAAGCAGTTTATTATCAATGTGACTCTTTGATGTAGTCAATTAATCATAGTGACTCTTTCTCAGTAAATTTGTCAATTATCATAGTTGACTGCTCTAGTAGTGAGCAAATATAGTTATCATTGGGACTCTTTGTCGTGATGGTGAACTTATCAGTAACTCTTTACTCCTGTAAATAACTATACTAGTAGTTTACTGTTACGGATCAATTGCTATTTATCTATCTAGAGTTAGCCTTACTGAATAATTCACAATCGATCTATAACAATCTACACGACATTAAGCATTAGATAGAAAATAAACATAGGTCTAACACGAATTAGAAGATATATATATTTGATTCGTGTTCTAAGCATCAGTGATTGTTACTTGTTTCGGATAAAATAAAGGTATTAATATCTCGTATCATTTCTTAACATCATATCAGTGGTTAGTATAGCTTTCAGTTGGTTTTTATTATTATAAAGAATATAACTCGTTCAATTTTACTTTTTCTCCTATACTCTTACGTCTTCCTCTTTACTCTTCTTCTCTTATCTCTTCTCTTAAATATTTCTCTCTACTTACTCTCTCATCTTCTCTCTCTCTATTTTCTTATCCTCTCTCCCTCTCAATCTCTCTCATGTCTCTCTCTTAGGTCGCATCAAAGAAAATTGTTTTTCAACTAGTCTAATTGGCGAGTTGTTGACTTGAAAAAAGAAAAACATGATATATCTAGTTGTTCAGAGATGTAAATAACTTATATTATATCTAACATCGCTTTCCGTGCCTATATAATGTATATAGTAGTGTAATAATTATACTTTATATATATGTTAAGCTGGCAAAGCCTAA
>JABUQX010052636.1:2500-15000 GCA_015478945.1 Trachelipus rathkii | reverse complement strand
ATAAAAGAAATAAAATGTAAAATTATTCTTTATAGCCATATATTCTAAAGAAAAATCAAGTACTCTGAATCGCATGCCATTGTCCATTACATATTTTTTATTATTTTATTTATTGATTTATTTATTTATTGTTTATTATTTTATTTATCTTATTTGATCTGCAAAGTGTATACTTAAAGAACAACCTCCCAAATATAATATATATAAAAAAAACCATTAAAATTTTCATAATAAATTTTCAAACTCTCATAAAAACAAAGAGATCCTCTTTGACACAAAATAAATAAAAAAATGCGTAAAATGAGATTCCTTCTTTTGATCAAATGTGGACATGAATAATTCCAGTTGAAAAACAAATAAAGTTTTCAACTCAAATTTCAATTCATTATATTTGATAAAATTCCTTTGTGAAAATAATATTTCCAAGTTTTCAGATGATTCTATTTATTAATGTTCCGTCGTTTGTCTGCTATACAATCAAAAGGGAAATAACAGAATAAAATATCAGCATAATATCAGGTTTTTTTTTCTCAACTCTCTCTCTCTCTCTCTCTCTCTCTTTTCTCTCTCTCTCTCTCTCTCCTCTCTCTCTCTCTTCTCTCTCTCTCTCTTCTCGTCTTTCCAATCACTATTTATAATACAGCTAATAAAATATATTAATAATGATTGAAATTTCTAATAAAATTGTTTTTCTGCGTATCACATAATAATAATAATAATAATAATAATAATAATAATAATAATAAGTCAATAATAATAATAATAAGTAATAAATAATAATAATAATAATAATAAAATAATATTAATATAATAAAAAATGATAATTATAATATCAATAATAATAATATTAATAATAATAATAATAATAATAATAATAATAAAATAATAATAATAATAATAATAATAATAATAAATAATCATAATAATAATAATAATCACTAATAATCATAATAATAATAATAATAATAATAATAATAATAATAATAATAATAATAATAATTAATAATATAATAATAATAATAATAATAATAATAATAATAATAATAATAATAATTAATAATAATTAAAACATGCATAATAAATAAAATGAATAATCATAATGATAATAATTTATTAATTAATATAATTAAATAATAATAATAATAATATAAAATAATAATAATAATAATTAATAATAATATAATAATAATAATGAATCAATAACATAATAATAATAATAATAAGATAATAATAAATAAATATAATTAATATAATAAATATAATAATAATAATATAATAATATTATATATAAAAAATAGATAAAATAATAAATATGATAATAATAATAATAATAATAATAATAATAATAATAATAATAATAATAATAATAATAATAATAATAATAATAATAATAATAATAATAATAATATTAATAATAATAAAATAATAATAATAATAATAATAATAATAAATAATATTGATATTAGTAATAAAAGTAATAAATAATTTATTAAAAAATACATTTTTATTAAATAATAATAATAAAATAATAATTAAAATAATAATAATAATAATAATAATGGAATAACAAGAAAAGGAAGAAGAAATAGAAATAATACATCTGTATTCCTGATACCGAAGGGCTCCTCCTTAGAGTTAAGCACGTGAAATTACCCATACTTTATTTTTTACATTTTTTCTTTTCAGCTTTTCTACCACCAACTTTAAAAAATTCTTACAATATTTCTAATTCACATTCACAACAAAACTAAAATATTTTTATGAGAAATATATGCTGAACTTCGATATTTTTTTTTTTTTTCATTTTTTTAAATTATACTTCCATTACACACACATTACACAAACACACAACTTACACGCACAGCACATTATATTTATATCAAATATAATATATATATATATAATATATTATATATATATATATCTATATATAATATATAATAAAATAATTTATATATATATATATATTATATATATATAATATATATATATAATATGTATATATTATTACCTATATAGTATATATATATATGTGAGTATTATTATATTTATATATTATATATATATATATATATAATATATATATATATATATACCTTCTTATATCTTTTTGCCCTCTGACCACGCTCTTCAGAGTGGTCAAACATCACTAAGATACCCCGCCGCAGCAGCCGGAGCAGCCGCAGCAGCCGCAGCAGCCGCCGGCCTCCTCCACAGGTCGACTAGGGTTGTAATTTTCCAAGTTGTTCTGGGATGATGGTTAGAGGAACAGGTTAAGAGGAAACGATTCACAGTTTCCGGGGCCTGATTGCACTTTGTTCAGATATTTGAGGTAGTTTAGTTGATGCTGAATCTATTTTTTCAGTGTTGCAAGTTTGGGTGGTGACCGCATCTCAATTTGGCTAAAGCTGCTTGGATGGTTATAGGAAGGGAGTTAAATTCAAATGCTATTTCTTGTGGGTGATAATTTAGTATATTAGTTAGTTGTCTATTTCTTAAACATTGTAATGTTAGGTGAGTGTGTATTTGCTTGAAGTATGAGATGTTTTGTGGGGGTTAGATAATACTTAGGATTTGTGTGTATAATATGGCTGGCAAAGAAGGAGGTTGTTTTAGTCTGTGATTAGTGGGGTCAGAGAATGCAGTGTGACAGGGGTTTTGTGGTAACTGCAATTTAGTATAAATTGGGTGTCTATCATTTCAAGGTGTTTGCCTATGGGTAGTATCTTTGTTTCATCGCATAAGTGTTGTTGATGTGTTTTTCGTGTACATAATTCTGAGTGCCTTGTTTTGGGTTGTTGGAATTTTTTAATTTTTATCGTGGTTAAACGAATACCATAATAGTGAGGCGTAGTTCAGTGATATTTGGATGAATTGTTTGTATATGGTGATGGATATCTGTTTGATGTTTTTGATGTTAGTGTCATCTATGATTCCTAGGATGTTTAATTTCCTCTTTGCTGTTGTCGTCGTTTTCTATGTGTTTTGAGAAAGTTAAGTGTGTGTCCAGTGATAGTCCTAGAATTTTGTGTGTTTTTGTTTTGTGGGATAGCGATGTTATTTAGGGAAACTTCGGGGTTGGTAGTACCAAGTTGACGGTCTGTTGTGATTAGTGTAAATGAGGATTTGTTTGGTGATGCTGACATTCTATTGTCCGTTAGGTAAGTCTGTATTTTTTTATGCATTGTTTGGTTAGAAGGGATGCTGTGTTTAGGCCCTGGTGTGTGGTAGCTATGGTAATGTCATCAGCGTTGGTTGTTATATTTGTGTGGTGTGTTTGTGGTTGTAGTAGATCTGCTGTGAATAGGTTAAAGAGTGTAAGGGATAGGATTGCTCCTTGGGTACACCGCTTTTAATGTTTACTCTGCGTGATTTTTTTTAGCTAATCTGTATTTTATCTGTTCTTCCCGATAGGAAGTTTGATAACCATTTCTTTAAGTTAGTGAGGATGTTTGATTTTATTATTTTGTGCATAAGATTGTGTCTGGGGACTGTGTGCAAAGCCATATTTATGTCGATTGCTATGAGTTATGTTTTATGTGTGGGCCTAAGATTAAAACCATCTATTAATAATTATTGGTTGTATAATGCTGTGAGAGCTCTTGTGGTTGAATGGTTTTGTTGGAAGCCATGTTGGAAATTTTGTTTGGGGATGTGTGGTTTTATTTTTTCAGTATAAGATTCTCCAGGAGTTTGAACAAGGTGGATAGCAGTGAAATTGGGCAATAGAAAGAGGGGTTTGAGGGAACTTTTCCAGTTTTAACTTTGGGATGACGATTGCTCTTTTCTAAAGGAAGGGAATAGGATTTAATTTGATAGGACTGTCGTATAGGTGTGCTAAATAAGCTAGTGCGATATTTTCTAAGAGTTTTATGTGGATGTTTCAGATGTTTTCTGGGCCGGTTGATGGTGAATTCTTTTGAGGGTCTTTATGGTGTTCGGTCGTGGTTGCTTTTTATTTTCTTAAGTGATTTGATTATTTTCCAATTTTGTTTCCATGACTTAGTTTAGCAAAATGTGTTGCGGGGTTGTTGGTGTGTTGCTTTGTTGTTTGTGAGGATTAAGTGTTGGGATTTTTGATAGATTCGTGTGTGGGAGTTGGGTTGCTTTTGGGCTGTATAATATTTTTTTTATGTTCCACAATCAATTGTTGTTTGTGTTCTGTAGGTTTATTGGTAGATGTGTTTGAAAATTATTTGAAGTATGTGTTTTGATTAGGTTTGCAATTTGTGTGCTTAAATCATTGATTTGTTTTAAATTGTTGTGTTTATATATTTTTGAGTAGGTTTAGTTGATTAATCAAGTTTGAGATTTCGGGTGTGAGTGTAGGGTTGTATTTTTTGATGTATCCTTGATATATATTAAGGTTTGCGGCTTTTTGAATTATTAAAGTGATGTTTTGGATGACTACGTTTAGTGTTGTGGAATTTGAGGTTGTTATTGGTATTGTATTATTTCTATGTATTCTGAGAATTTTGTCCAATCTGCTTTTTTGTAATTTGTGAAGGTTTTCCTGAAAGTGTGGTTGTGTTTGTTGGCAGTTTGGTATTTTAAGATTATGGGGAGGTGGTAGGAGCTGATGTCAGTTTGTGTTTACCATTTAAGTTTTGTGTGAAGATTTGGGGAGCATAATCTTAGGTCTAGGGGTGTATTTGATTGGTTTGTTTGAAGTGGAATTCTAGTGTGAAAGTTTTTAAAGTTGAGCATGTTTAGATGAACTAGATTTCATATTAAGTGAATTCTTCTTTGGTTTGAGCTTTGGGGTTTGTACCATGTTGGGCGATGTGCGTTGGAATCACCTCCTATTATGAGGTTTGGGTGGTTTGAGATAAGGATGAGATTTTGTGCGTAATTTCTGGGACAGTGTGGTGAGGTGTGATGTGGGATGTAAAGGTTTATTATGTTATGTGGCATTTTGGTCGTATTGTCGTTTAGTGATGTTGTTGTGATTGTGGAGGTGTTTGTGTATGGTAACGAGTTATATATGAGGGATAGCAATGTGTGATTCTTTGGATATTGTGGCGTGTAAATGGAGTCGTATCCGTAAAATTTGGGTTCCGGGTGGTTTTCTGGGAGGTGTGCTTCTTGAATTAGAGCTATGTGGATGTTGTTTTGTTTTAGAAAGATTTCTATATCTTTGCTTTTATTTTGCAATCCGTTTACGTTTATTTGTAATATGTTTATGTTGTGATTTTGTTTGTTTGGCTTTAGACAGTTGGTTGTTGTGGGTGGGGTTCATAAATGGCATATCCAGTCATGGTTTAGATGGTGGAGCCTTGTGAAGGGTGAGCATTGTTTATGGATCCAAAGATCACACTTATTGCATCGTATATAATTTCTTACGATCTTGTCGAGGATGGGGCATAACTAAATTCCAGGTCCAATGTTCTTTCTATGTTCCCGGCTTTTAGTAGGAGAACTGAGGCATGCGCCGGGAGTATGTCCAAGGATTTAGAAAAAGATATTTTTATTTTGTCTTTTCAGCTGATTAAATGAGGTCCAATGTTCTTTCTACGTTCCCGGATTTTAGTAGGAGAACTGAGGCATGCGCCGGGAGTGTGTGTCCAAGGATTTAGCAAAAGGTAAAGATAAAAGTGATGAAAAATAGTCAAGACAGTGTCCCAAGCGATCCTCGGATTTCTCCGGAAGCGGCGGAAACGCGTCGTTGTTGAAGCAACCTCGCATTGGGATGCGGGTGGAGTGGGGAAGGGGGGGCGAAGAAGCATTGAAGATTCTTTTCCGTTTTTTTTGGATAGTGCTAGGATGGTATCCCTTATATATATATATATATATATATATATATATATATATATATATATATATATATATATATATATATATATATATATATTATATATATATATATATATATATATATATATATTTATATATATATATATATATATATATATATATATATATGTTATTATATATATATATATATATATATATATATATATATATATATATATATATATGTATATATATTATATATATATATATATATATATATATATATATATATATATATATATATATATATATATATATATATATATATATATATATACATATTTATATATCAGCATAGGTGAAAACTTTGTATTTATTATATTAATACAGTACATCCTTCCTACTTTTTAAGGTATCTGTATTAAAGGGAAATCGGCTACAAAGATAAAATTATGATTCTATTCTGGTCAAGACTTCACATGTATCTCTTTACTTCCAAGCAAATATTTATATAATATATATATATATATATATATATATATATATATTATTATATATATATTATTATATATATATATATATATATATATATATATATATATATATATATGTATATATTTGTTATTGTTATTTATATATATATATATATATATATATATATATATATATATATATATATATATATATTATATATATATATATATATATCATCCAAGACTCCAGTAATATCTTACCACTCAAACCTCTCGCTCACTACTTCTACAAATATATAAAAAATTATATTTGAATATATATATATATATATATATATATAGTATATATATATATATATATATATATATATATATATATATTATATATCTGTGTCTTTTCTATTTTACGTTTTCTTTAAAAATAAAGTTATTCTGATGAGTAACTGTAGTTGTTTTTCCTCCGCTCTTTCGGAGAAACACCAGCAGTCGGCTTTTATAATTGATTGAAAATAGCATTATTCTTTATTTTTTTAATAAATAATTTTTAAATAATCTTTATATGTATTATGTTAAATAATAATTCTTTCATATGACCAATTTTCAAGAAAAATAAGAGAATTTTATCTTTTAACTTTATGAAATTTGTAGAAGATTGATCGTTTCAATAATAATAACTCGTGCTAAGCCCGAGCAGACCGAGTGTAAGAGTCGCTATGATATGCTGTATATATATATATATATATATATATATATATATATATATATATATATATATATATATATATATATATATATATATATATATATATATATATAAACTGTGGTGGTCAGAACCACTTCAATTAGCGTCCCCTATGTAGAAGATGGGTTTTCCCGACTTGCTTTCTAAAGTTTATAATGATTAGCATGTACGGCAGAGCCGTCTTCTACTCAAGAAAATAGCAAGGATCTCTATTAACCGAACGTGATCTGGCTACAGTTTACGGAAACGGACTGTGTAGCTCGATCTGAACAAGGTTGCATTTGGACAATAAATCTGTCAATGTTCAAATGCATAACCAGCAGGAAAGCAGTAAATCAGAAAGTATATCTCGTAGCAACTTGTTATTCTTACCTAGCTCTAATAAAGGAGAGAGCACAATTAACTAAATAATTGACATTTTTAAAATAACATAGCAAGCAAGGATAAACGAGAGAGAGAGAGAGAGAGAGAGAGAGAGAGAGAGAGAGAGAGAGAGAGAGAGAGAGAGAGAGAGAGAGAGAGAGAGAGAGAGAGAGATATTTGAACTTGCTTATAAACTTATAAACAGCAACTTATAAAGACATATATATATTCTATATATACAAAATGAATGTCAGCTCACACCATAATTACCATTACTTTGCTTTATTGGTGGAAGGTTTAAAATAAGAGATGCTTGGATGGTTGAATTTTCTTTATTAGAAACTTATTTTATAAAGTATATAACTTGTAAAGGTCTTGATCGTAAGAAAAGGAAACCGATTACAATATCTTCCCCCAAGAAAAATTAATAAGAATTGAAAATCGTCACAGAGATCGATCGTCAACTTGTGATGAGAGGTTCAAGTAAGGTTGACCTAAAGTGAGAAACACAAATAAAAAATAACACAAAAAATCATTTATCGATTTAACAATTCTTAAGAAAATGCCGAAGAATTTAGATTGCACTTAACATAATTTCTTAAACTTACATTTTTAACACAAGGTCCAAGAATTTACAATACCATTTAAATCAATAAGAATTAAACGAACGAAACAACCAAACAATACCACTTATAATAATAAAAAATATTTGACGATACACAAGAAACCCGATAAATGAAAGAAGAAGCATGGCGAAATGTGTATTAGATCTTAAGATACACAAGAATACCGAAATGTGAACTAGATCTTAAAGATAAAATAGAATGTATTAAACTAAACAAAGTTATAGATAAACACCTTGGGAAAGATACAAGAACATTTTACAAATAATTGAAGCTAGTACCAAATCGTCGACAGGGAAAATGGGTGAAAAGTCCAATTGTCGACACTTTTACAAAAAATCTGTCGACAACTTTCCTTATCAGTTTGAATGTGTCGATAATTTATCAAACACTTAAATGAAAATATAAATAACCCAAAAAGGGATAATTATTATCTCTGGGGAATCAACAGCAACAACAACAAAAAAAATAAATAAATAAATAATATTAAATAAATAAATAAATAATAATAATAATAATAATAATAATAATAATAATAATAATAATAATAATAATAATAATAATAATAATAATTCAGCATAGAGTTTATTTTTGTTTTGATGTTTTTAGTTTGAAAATTGCTAACAAAATGTTAGAGAATATGATGAATAATTTTAGCGTATTAAAGTATTAAAAACTTAACAATTCATTCATTTATTAGATTTTAAATATTTTATAAAATCTGACATATATATTTTACAGTGCAATACAAATCTTAGAAGAGGGCTACACTTGAACATTTATTTACTTCATTGGTGGCCAACCTTATATGCATTTCATGAGTCAAATGTTTATGTGAATAAGTTGTAATGCGACTACAATTGTTTTGGCCAATGAATATACTGTATATATATATATATATATATTGATTAGTATATATACTATATTCATATATATATACTATATATTATATATATATATATATATATCATATATATAATATATATATATACTAGTATACTATATATATATATTATATAGTATATATATATAATATATTATGACAAGTTAATTTGGTGCCCTCCGGAACGGGAGTCGGATTTAAAAAATGTAAAATGGTACCCTCTATGCCATATATCTAAATAGACGTTCTAAGCGCGAAAAATATCGATATTGATAATATGCGAAAAGGGTATATATTATAACTATCGATATATTTCGATTTCTCACATATATAGGGCCGTTGAGCGACGGGACAGAGGGACCGTGGGATGAAGTTTCCCCCGTTGTCAACCGCGGAGGCCGAGAGATCCCGTTATCTTCGCTACATGCCTTGGCCGTTCTCGCTCCCTAAGGTAGACGTATTCTATTTAAGTTCATCATCATTAACGCATGAAGAAAAAACGCCGTTGATACTTATTATTATAATTTTTTATTCGATCACCTCTCTACGTCCATATAGAGAGCTCTTGCCACCATAATTAAAACCTTTCATATTATATATATATAATTATATATCTATATATATTATTATATATATATATATATATATATAATATATATAATATATAATATTAAAATATATATTAATTAATAACTATATAATACTTAATATAGAAATAATATTAATTCCTAGTGAGTATATGTACGTCTATACTATATATATTAGAACGTCACTATCATGTTTGTTACCATATATGATAGTTGGCTCTCTCGCCTCTCACTACGGTGACTCACGATGGGCGTAACTTATGTATACCTCCATTAATACTCTTCACTGAGCGAGTAGCATCTTCGAGCCAATGCGCAATACAATCTAATATGTAAATAAGTCTTCGAATTAACTAACTAATTACATAAATACATAATTGCCCTGCATAATATATGCATTATATAGTGCGATTTGGCCTAACCAATGAAGTATATATTATACAAGTCGCCTTCAAGTGTAGCCTCTTCTAAGCATTGATAAACTGCTCCTCACTTGTATCACTATCATATAAGTTAGTGTCAGAATCTTAAAATATGAAATTCTCGATAAATGATATGTTTTTTAGATCTAGTTCAGAGGTGTTCTTGTTAATACTCTACAACTATATATACTTCTATAATATCTCACCTCTAACATTTTGTCACAATTTCAAACTAGAAACATCAAAACAAAAAAAAAAGATGATGACTGAATTCATTATTATTATTATCTGACTTATTATCTATTATTATTATCTATTATTATTATTAGTTATTAATGTTATTAACTCGTTCAATCAACTATTAAAATTGTATTGTTAAATTATATATAACTATAATCTGTAATAAATTATATTAATTATTATTATATATTATATTTATATAACTATAAACTTACTTTAGATAGACTAAATACTATATGTAATAATAATAAATGCATAAATATATACTTATATTTTATATGATTTTATATATTTACCTAATTACTACTTAATATTTAATAAATTTTATTGTTGAATAAGTGAATAACTACTTAGAATAACATAAAACTACTTCTATGTTAAATTAAGGATTTCGTTTAAAGTATATTTAAAGAATTTATTTAAAACGATACAGAGTATTTCATATTATTATTATTATTATTATTATTATTATTATTATTATTATTATTATTATTATTATTATTATTATTATTATTATTATTATTATTATTATTATTATTATTATTATTATTATTATTATTATTATTATTATTTATTATTATTATTATTATTATTATTATTATTATTATTATTATTATTATTATTATTATTATTATTATTATTATTATTATTATTATTATTATTATTATTATTATTATTATTATTATTCTTATTCATACTAGATTATTATTATTATTATTATTATTATTATTATTATTATTATTATTATTATTATTATTATTATTATTATTATTATTATTATTATTATTATTATTATTATTATTATTATTATTATTATCATCATAATAATATTAAATGTTATATATTAAAATATTGCAATAAATTCTCGTATTGTTGCATTATTTCTTAGAATAATATAAATGTGTTTGGCCGGAAACGATTTTTTTAATAGAATGTTTTTTAATAAAATAGAATATATATTTTCAAGATTAATAAAAATAATTAAGAAGTAAGACACTCTTTATTCTTTGTAGTATTTTTCCCAAACAAGGGGAATTAAAACCCCCAAATACAACCCTATGGCCTTTGAAATATTTAATACTGAAGTAAATCTTAATATTTTAATTATATTATAATAATATTATATTATTGTAATTTTTTTTTTTTTTTACAAATTGTCTCCACGACTCACGGGCAGGGCCCTATTCAAGGAGGGGTGTTATTATTAATAATATCATTATCACTGCCATCACAATCACTATCTTTATTACCACAGTTAATAATGTAATTATTCACAAGGTCCAAACTAATAATATAGTATATTATAAACTATATTAGAATATATAGTATATCATAGCAATATGGTATATATATAATATAGTGTATTGTAGTAATATTATAGCAATTCTCACCTATTATATAGTTCCATTTACTTCATATTTTGTCTTAAAAGGGAATATAATTTTTATGTTTCTGGTATTTTATTATTTGCATATACATATTTTTTCAATTTTTTTAATTTCATTTCCCCCCTTTTAAAATTTTATTAAATTAATTACACCTTTTTTTATTCATATATTTATATATTTATTATATTTACTCCACATTTATCTTTTTTTTCTATTCCGCTCAAATTAAACTCATTAATTTTTATTAATTTTTTTCCTTTTTTTTTTTTTTTTTTTTTAATGAAACCTTTGAGCAATTTTTTTGGGGGGTTTCTAAATTTTTTTAATTATCTTCATTTTCTTTCTTTCTTCTTTTCTTTTAAATATATATATTTTTTCCTTTCCTTCCAAGTTTCTTTCTTTTTTTTTCTTCTTTTTCTTCTTTTTTTAAGCCTTTGTTCCTAATTCCTTTACCTGAAGGTTCGCGAACAAAGCTTTGAAATTAAGCTCTTCCGAAACAAAAATTTTCCCAATTAAAACATTCCTATCCTTCAAGGAAGCAATAAATAAGTAAATAAATAAATAAATAAATAAATAAATAAATAAATAAATAAATAAATAAAATATTATAAATTATAAATTAATTATAAATACTACAAATTGTAGTTATAAATTATTATAATATAAATTATTTTATAAATAAATTAAAACATTTCTATCCTTTAAGAAAGCAGTAAATAAGTAAATAAATAAATATATAAATAAATAAATAAAAAATAAATATATAAATAAATAAATAAAATGTAAATAAATATAAAAATAAATAAATAAAATGAAAATATATAAATTGAACGAAATATTAAATAGTAATAAAAAATAAAGAAATTAAGGGAAAATTATATAAATAAGTAAATAAAATGAAATATTAAGTAAATGATTGAATAAACATGAAAAATAAATGAATAAAAAATTAAATAAATAAATAAAGTGAAAAATTGAATAAATAATATAAATATTAAAAAAGTCAGAAATGAATAAAAAATAAAGATAAATATAAAAATAAATAA
>JABUQX010052635.1:10000-13563 GCA_015478945.1 Trachelipus rathkii | reverse complement strand
AACATAAAAGAATAAATTTTTTTAGTAAAAACAAAATGTTTAAAGCAAATAAAACAAAATAAATAAATTTTTATAGTAAAAATAAAACAAAATAAATAAATTTTATAGTAAAAACATAATGTTTAAAGAAACAAAACAAAATAAATAAAAGTTTTTGTGTTATGTTATACAAAATATGACTTTAATCAATAGATCAATAGGTCAATAGATCAATAGATCATGGAAGGGTGGGAGGGTGGCTGGATGATAGTTTGATTTACTGATTTACTGATTTACTGCTTTACTGATTTACTGATTTACTGATTTACTGCTTTAAGGTATGTAAAAATGCAAATTTTTACGTTATAAACATAAAAAGAATAAATTTTTTAGTAAAAACAAAATGTTTTAAACAAATAAAATTTAAAAAGTAATTAAAAAAATTTAAATTCAAAGCAAAAATTAAAAACATAAAGAATAAAATTTTAGTAAAAACAAAATATTTAAAGCAAACAAAATAAATAAAAGTAATTAAAAAGTTTAAATTGAAAACAAAAATTAAAAACATAAAGAATGAAACTTATAAAACTTATAAAAATGAAACGTCTAAAATGAAATAGCAAACAATATATTTTAGTTGACGTTTATAAAAAGAAAACGAGATTTGAAAATAGAAATGTCAGTCTCTTGCTAAACGAATGTTTACAAACTCAGCACCGCACCGGCTCCAGCACCGGTGCCTGCACCAACTCTGTCTCCTTCTCAGTCTCCTTTCTCCATCCTTCCTCCTTACTCTTTCCTCCTTTTTCTCTTATGCACTCCGTGCATTTCTTCTTCTTCTCTTATGCACTCCGTGCATTTAAACTTCTTTTATTTCAGTTAGGGACCCTCCTCCGGAGGGTTCCAAACACCATTCTTCCTCCTTCCTCCTTCTTCCTCATTCCTCCTTCTTCCTCCTTTCTCCATCTTCTCTTATGCACTCCGTGCATTTCTTCTTCTTCTTCCATCTTCTTCTCTTATGCACTCCGTGCATTTCATCCTTCTAAGATCCTTCTATCTGGAAGGAACCAGCACCCCTTCTCCGAAGGGGTGCACTCGTCCGGAACCTCGATTCCAGGCAGACGGAGTCTGCGGCGGCACAAACAGACAAGCGAAAATAGATACCTTCGCGCAAACTATTTATTATTTATTTATTTATTTATTTTATTTTATTTTAATTTTAATTTTAATTTTATTTTTATTCTAATTTTATTTTAATTTTTATTTTATATTTTTTTTTTTTTTTAATTTTTTTTTTTTTTTTTTTTGGGGGGTTTTTTTTCAGTTTCCAGTTCCTGGAAACCAATTAGTCATTTCCAGGTTCCTGGAATCCTTCCAGGATTCCAGGATTTCCAGTCCCATCCAATATAGTCTCTGTAACTACTATATATATATATATATATATATATATATATATATATATACATATATATAAAATATATATATATATATATATATATATATATATATATATATATATATATATATATATATATATATATATATATATATATATATATATATATATATATATATATATGTATATATATATATATATATATATATATATATCAGGGTTGGAAAAAAACCGGGGTTGGACCAAAATAAACAGCCCAGTGGGTTTTTTAGGGTTTTATTGGGCTTTTTCGGGGCTTTTATTTGTCTTTTTTGGCCTTTTTTAATATTTCTATTTTTGAGGAAAAAATAAAATGGTCAATAATTGAATTTGTAATGTCATTTCAGTATTATTTAGCAAATAAATTAATAAATACTTATAAAATTTGAAAATTATATATATAATTTGGTAACAGACATTGTCCATTCCCATTGCTGAATGAATGTCATTTCCTAATTGGTGAAACTTGTAAAGGTAAATGGTATTGGTATTTTTACAGATTATTGATAGTAATGACATAACAGAACTATCTTAAGTAAAGTAATTAAGTAATATATTTAAATTTATATTATTTAAACTTCGAACATTGTCGTCATCATAATCTGAAGCTCTGGGAAGCTAGTAAGTTAGCTACCAATAGTTCAGTAGTTGTTACCTAGAAACTAGGCAGGCTTGCACTGGATACCTCCCCAAGGAGCTGCCCACCAACCCATGAGGTCTGGGTTTTTATGGTTAATCCTGGGTAAATTGGGAGATTTGGAAGAAAATACAGTATATGTATATAGTCACTTTATTAAAAAAATGAGTAAGGCACACTAGAAAATTCAGAGATTTTTAATTTATATATATATATATATATATATATATATATATATATATATATATATATATATATATATATATATATATATATATATATATATATATATATATATATACATATATATATATATATATATATATATATATATATATATATATATGAATAGGAAGACGAAGCATAATTTTGGAAACATTTATTATAATGGACGTTTCGGGTATGTAACGTTACCCATCATCAGCACTGCAATTGAAATAAAATAATATAATTTTATAACACAAAATATAAATAAAATGAACTAATATAAAAACTGTAATACAATAAATGAACACATATGTAAATTTAAAATAAATAAATCACACGAAAAAAAGTACCTAAGATTGAGTTAGGTTTCATTTACAGAGAAGGCGAAATGCAAACTAAAAGTTAAGAAAATTTGTTTACAGTGAAAAATTTATATATATATATATATATATATATATATATATATATATATATATATATATATATATATATATATATATATATATATATATATATATATATATATATATTATTATTATTATTATTATTATTATTATTATTATTATTATTATCTGTATTTATTATTAATAATAATAATAATAATTATAATTAGTATTATTTTTATTATTATTATTATTATTATTATTATTATTATTGTGTGTGTGTGTGTGTGTGTGTTATTATTATTATTATTATTATTATTATTATTATTATTATTATTATTATTATTATTATTATTATTATTATTATTATTATTATTATTATTATTATTATTATTATTATTATTATTATTATTATTATTATTATTATTATTATTATTATTATTGTGTGTTCGATATCATACCTATTATTATTATTATTATTATTATTATTATTATTATTATTATTATTATTATTATTATTATTATTATTATTATTATTATTATACATAGCGCCGTATCCCCCAAATCTGGGAGGTGGCGTCAGCTGCAGTCTGCAAATTACTTGCTGTGAATCTGCATCTGTTCATGGGAAGATTCAAAAAAAAAAACTGTTGAGGGTTCCCATCCTCAAGCAGCCTTAATAGAGAGTCTACTTTTGAGACTAGATGATTCTGGTGTCAGGGTACAACAAGCCTCTATTATATTATCAATATTCAAGAAGACTGAGCCTATTTTGCGGTCGATAATAATCATTTCTTTTAAAGAACATTGGGTCAAAATTTTGCTGCTTCACATATAATAATTTTTTAAAGTTGCAATAAATTATTTTAATTATTAATTTGTTTTTGATTTATAAATTTATAAATTTCCAAAATAAAAAAAC
>JABUQX010052635.1:0-2500 GCA_015478945.1 Trachelipus rathkii | reverse complement strand
AATATATTTATGTATATATATATACCGTATAATATATATATATATATATTATTATAATATATATATAATTATATATATAATATATATATACTATATATATATTTATATATATAATTTTTTATCATTTTATATTTATATTATTATAAAAGCACCGATAAGGTAATACCAGTGGTAGAGACCACTCGCCCAAACAAAGCGGAGTCCAGGTTACGCAACTGTCGGTGGATGAGAATGTGAGGCTATTCATACTCCTCGGTCATTGGCTTCGTCCATGCTCTTGACTTTAAATGAGTACCACTACCCTCCTAGATTAGGGCTCTGCCCGTGAGCTGTTGGTGTTTATCATGTATATTCATATTAATATATAATATATATAAAATATATATATATATATATATATAATATATATATATATAATTATCATATAATTATATATAATATATTCATTATATATATATATAATATGGGAGTACGTAGGTGAAGTCCGAATCGATGCAAGTACCTTCATTGAGCAAACTTGCCGGATTATTAGGTTGGGTTTGAACAATTTTCTTCACTTCGTTGTCTTTTCGTTCGTTCTTTTCGCGCCTTTCCTTCCCCAGGAATGTATTTATAGCGTTTTCTTGACCCATACTCTGGAGTGCATGTGAACATGTTTAGTAGACAATTCCATCATCCCATCCTTCTTATTCTATACTCCTAAGGCCTTACAAGGACATATTTTCCTTTAACAAAATTAAAAATAATGACAAAGCTTTGTGAATGCATGTTTGTGCATCAAATTCAGAACGAACATAATAGAATATAAGGGATAACAAAGAATAGGGTACGGAAAGTGGGGGGTGAGTAAGAGAAAGTGTGTGTGGGGCGCTCGGGATAGAGAGATAGATATAGAGAGATAGCTGATATCGTATGTGAATAGATGTACGATGTGTGATGTGTGATTGTGTGTGTGTAGATGTGATGTGTGTGTAATAGTGTGGTGTGTGTGTGGTGTCTGTGCTGCTCGCTCACCGCGTGTGAGGTGGGTGTGTTTGTGTGTGTTGTAGGTCGGTGTCGATGTCGTGTGTGTGCGAAGATAGAGATTGAAATATAGAGATCAATAAAAATTGCCAATATTTTATATTAATACTTATACCATAGACTAACACAACTTAGCTAAAAGTTATTGGGTTGAAAAATTTTTATATGAAGCTCAAAACAACTCCTTTTCTATATATATACAAATTATTTTTTATTAGTGTTTCTTTTAATATTTTATTTGGGTGGATAGGGACTTTTTTATTTATATTTTCATTAGAGGATGGAGCATGGAGTAGTGTTCGTTTTTTTAAAAAAATATTTTACATTTTCATCTTTTCATGGTATTATAAATACTTTTGGGAAGGAAATTATTATCTATTATTCATTATTATATTATTAATTGCTTATTATTAATTAATTATATATTAAATTATATATTAAATTTATTAATTATTAATTATTATTTAACTATATTTTACTTGGACTTATGCCTATCTGGGTCTCTACATTTAGAACGAGAATATAAGTTCGCTCTCGCTCTCATCGCTTCTGTATAACTCTTCGCTACATCTACTCACGGTCGTCATTACTTATTATTTATTATTTCACTCTCACAATAACGATTAAGTCCATCAATATACTCATCTCCTCTTCCTCTATCCTCATTAACCTTATTTATTATTATTTCGATTATAATTGTTATTAATATCTCATTCGCTCTAAATCTGTAAAAAACCCTAGACCGCCTCTCCATACTCAACTCATAAAATCTTTAGGTTCACAAATTAATATATACAACTATGTTTTTAAAATTGTTTTAGAAATCTTTAAAGTAAATTACTAATTTAAAATGAAGATAGTATTATTTAAAATGGCAATGATTGAGTTTATTAATGTCAACAATTACATTCCTATATTACTATAATATAAATTCATAAATAAATATATATATATTAATATATATATTATATATATATAAATAATAATATTAGATTATATGTAATTAAATCTTCTCTATATATAAATATAATAGGATTATATAAAATATACTATATAAAATAAATTAAAAAACGATACACACATAACAATAAAAAAAGCAAACACAACATAAAAGAAAACTAAAAACTGAAAAATCACAAATAACCCTCCACCACTAATAATATACACAATCCATACATACACAGGCCATCAAAAAAAACGACCCATAGAACAAAACCGGTATATATATATATATATATATATATATAATATATATATTATATATATTATATATATATATTACGTTTTTAACTTTTTAAAATTCTGCAATATTCTTTAATATTATATTGAAATAGATTTTTTCCTTTCATTTCTTTTACTCCACGCATACTCGCAAATATTTGAATCAATCATCTTTATGTTCATTCCTTTTTCTTTTTTAGTTATTTTATATTTCAAAACACTTCAACCAATCACTCTCTACTGTTGGTTGTTGTGT
>JABUQX010052634.1:15000-17334 GCA_015478945.1 Trachelipus rathkii | reverse complement strand
ATTTGGAAAAACACAGATTATGTAATACCATTTTATTTAATAATATTCTCACGATATTAATAATTTTCACACGGTTTTCCCCAAGGGTTTTTCCCACTTGCGCAATAGTAATTTTCATAATAGGAATTTTCATATTAGATTTTCTTTTGCATAAAAGTTGATATTTCGTAACAATTTACAGGATGCCCATCCTGTTGCTAAATCAAAAATAAGATTTCGATAAACATCTAATGGGTATATAAGGAAGGGATCAGGAGCTAGAGCTCATTATGCCGACAACCTCAACTACTATACAAAAGAAAAAAAGCGAGTTTAATTCTATCAGTGAAATGAAAGCGAATTAAAAATAACTTAGAAAAAAAATTCGGAATAATTTTAACTTAGAAAAATTTTGAAATAAAATTAACTCAGAAAATTTTCGAATTAAAATTAACTCAGAAATTTTTTGAAAATAAAATTTTTTTACTTTCAAATGTTCAAAATAAACAAAAAAGATACGATACATTTTTATATTAAATTTAACTTAGAAAATTTTTGAAATAAAATTAACTTAGAAAATTTTTGAAATAAAATTAACTTAGAAAATTTTCAAAACTTAGAAAATTTTCAAAATAAAAATAACTTAGAAATTTTCTGAATAATTTTGAACTTAGAAAATTTTTCAAAAGTTTTAAAAAAATTTCAATCTTGTAACGATTTTATCAACTTTATAAAGAAATTGTTGAACTTAGGAAAAATTTTTCTCAATAAAATATAACGTTAGTAATAAATTTTACAAGGATTTTTATTTTAACTATAGGAAATTTTCGGAAGCGAATCAAACGCCGATTTTTGCAGATAGTAAAGTTTCTGTTATTTCGAGATTCAATTATTTTAAATCTCTGTTTGAAGCTGGATTAGTTATTATCAATATGTTACTTTAGAAATAAATTTCGTCCCCAACAATATATAACTTACGAATTTTCGGTAATGTAAGTAGACGATGCACAGTTTTGATTTTTATTATTATTTGAAAACTTTTTTTTTTTAAAATTTTTTTTTTTTTATTTCCAAATTTTTATAATTTTATTTTAACTTTCAAAACTGTTTTGAGATAAAATATTAATATTATTTATTATTAAAAATTTTATTGATGTGTAAATTTCGAAGCCATTTTAGTTGCAAAACAAATTAACTTCGAAATAATAAATAATGGATATAATAATAATAAATAGTTAAAATTTATTAATAATATTAATAATTGAATAATAATAATAATAATAATAATAATAATAATAATAATAAAATAATAATAATAATAAAATAATAATAATAATATAATAATAATAATAATATTTATTAATAATGATAATGTAAAGGAAATTTATGCCGCTACTAAACGATTCGTAGACATTAAGTAACGTCATTTTAGCATCACAGGATATTCATACCTACGTCATTTATTAGGTCATTGAGCGTGAGAAAAATATATTTAATCACATAAACTTACATGACTATGTGTGAACCAGGTGACTGGGCGTAAAAGGATATATTTTACGTGTGTGCCAGGAACACACAAATTATGTACATTTATGTGTAACGCTTGAGAACTAGAAAATTACATATTTTTTTTGCATATCAACATAAAATATCAATATATATATTATATATTAATATATAACAAACCTAAAAAACAAAAAACATTAATGTGAATATATATATATATACTATATATATGGATATGTATATATATGTTTGGTAACAAATATATATGTATATAGTATAATATAATATAGTAATATATATATATATATATAGTATATATATATATATATATATATATATAATATATATAATATATATTATATATATAACTATATATATAATATATAATATATATATAATATATATATAGATATATATATATAGCAGGAAAATTTGAAACGATATTATAATATAAATAATATAGTATATATATAATAATATATATATATATATAATATATATATATATATATATATATATATATATATATATATATATAATATATATATATATATATATATATATATATATGATATGGTAATATTATGTTTGGTAACAAATATATATATATAATAGAAATATATATATTATAATATATCAGTGAATTTTAAAATTACAGAAAGACTTTTAAAGTACGAGTCTGGGCTGTATTATGCGTTATTAGTTGTTTAACTTTAATTTATTAGCCGTAATCTTAAACTTATTATTATCTTAAATTTTAATGAAACTTATCCTTATTTGATACTGTATATTTATTTACTTTAAACTTTATCTTAAGTATTAAACTTTGAATATAAATACTGAAACTTA
>JABUQX010052634.1:0-12500 GCA_015478945.1 Trachelipus rathkii | reverse complement strand
AACCCACACATACACAACACACACACCTACATTAGTGTTAGAAAATCCTTTAAATATGACGGGAGAAGACGAACGTAGCGAGAGAGAGAATATGACGGCGGTAAATGTGAACCGACTTTTTATGTCCAAAATCAAAATTCCTATCTTGGATGGGCCCCCTGCAATCGGTGCCGCATCCACTGGTCCCCATGTGAACTCGTGGTTAAAAATACTGGAGCACAATTTCGCCCAGGAGGGCATAACCAGAGACCAAGAAAAAATAACTTGCGCTCTTGTACATATAAGCGCAGATGCAAACTCCTCAGCAAGAATAGCGCTAGAAGCAACCCCGGAGCTTTCGGAAGCAACTTCTTACGACGAATTTAAGAAGATATTGCTTGAAAATTTAGCTCCTATGACATCGTTTCGCGTATGGGAGTTATTTGAGGAATTCACAACAATGAAATGGAGCAAAAGTTCGACCCTAGCGACTTTTTGTCACAAGTTAAGAAGACTGGTGACAGAGTTCTCTGAAGAACTCGAATTGAGATATGGTATAGTAGTGAGTAAAGAGATGAGAAGGGTAATGTTATGGGGCAATACTTATATGAAGTTCACAGATGCAAAGACTAAAGAGAGAATGGAGATTTTTACAAAAGAGAATACAGCTTCTGAATTGATAAGTAAACTTAGTGCAAAGAAGATAGATAATAGAAGAAGAGCTGATGATAAAATAAGCGCAATAGGAGATAATTTTGAGAGAGGGATAAAGAGAAATGAGAATAGATTTGACAATAGAGGTAGTAGACCACAATTTAGACCAGCAAGTTCAGCCGAAAGGTACAGAAAACCTGGCAATAATTGGCCAAAAGATTATGACCGCAAATATAGAAGAGGCAATTATGATCCTCAATACAGTAAGGATCACAAGTATCCCAGGACCTACAATAATCCCGGTTCCTATAAACAAAGGAACAGCAGAGCTAGAAGTAGTAGTAGGCAAAGGCAGTCCAGTTCAAGGCAACGATTTAGGAGTACAAGTCCTATGCCACGAAGACCACAAACATGGTCGACTAACAATGAAGTAGGAGATGATACAACGCCCACGAGAGGGGTACGTTGGAATAAATTTAATAGGTCAAGGAGGGGCAGTAGTTCCCCCAGTCCGAGATTCACTCCAGAGAAGGGAGCAAGCCAAAAGGCAAATCGCAATGAGTATAAGGTAAATAAAGTGTCAGATGCAGTAGCTTCTGAAGCGGGAACTCCTCCTATGCAGAATGCCAGACAGACCCATCGTTCATTCTAAGGAAGAGCTACTACGAGACTCATATGAAGAACCGTCCAGTTCAGAAGTGGATTCGGACGAAGCAGAGTACATTAGAGGTAATGTACATAAGAGTTGTAAAATATTGGAAAGGGGTGAGACACCCAACCAAGGGAAAAGCGATCAGAAAATGGCAAGAAAGCTAACCCATCGTTTAATAAGCGAAAGCGGATCAGATTACGAAATGGTGGAGCCCAATAAAAAGGAGCAGTGTGCTAAGGTACAGAACAAAGCTTTTTTAGAAAAGGCGAGGCGTCGCGCATGCGCGCCCCAAGAGTAGAAAACCTATTCAAGGAAGCACCACGCGGCAGGGTAGCTTCAATTATGGATGTTAAGACACCATTGCCGCACAAAGTGTGTAATATTAGGCATGCGGAGCAAAACAATTTCGCACCACACCGCACCAGAGTGGCCGCATATTATTTAAATTGTAGTATTTTAAGCAATAATGATAAGTTATATCATAAAGAACGTGCTTTTATCGATACAGGGTCATCTTTAAATATAATTACATATACACACTTTAACGATTTAAAAGATAGTTTTGATTTAATTTCTAAAGACATTAAAATAAACTTAGAGAGTATTACCCAGGGTGTAATACAGGTGTACGGAATCACTACACTTACACTAGAAATAGCTAATAAAACCTGTCAGTTTAGATTCGTAATTGTAGGAGATAACTGTGATTTCGAAGGTAACCTCATTTTAGGCTGTGATTTATTGTCACAGACCCCACTCATATTCGATTTTAAGGATAGAAAGTGCTATTTCAAGGAGGAAAGTAGCACAGGTTTAAAAGTAGATGTGAATAATCCGATACCTTTAATGGTAGATAAAAAGATAAAACTATCAGCGAAGATGGTGGACAAGGAATGTTCCGACCAACGATCGAATATAATCTGCGAAAATAGGACATCAGGATCAACGGAAAATCGCTGGCAGCAGCAGAAGAAGAATTATAAATATGCCCGTGCAGACATGTGGCAACAGCAAAGGAATCCTGTATGGCAGAGAGGCAGAAGATTTAATCGATATAATAATAGAAAGAACTGGCAGAGAAATAATAGAAAGCGCAGAAATTATAGAATAGGCGCAGAAATGGGCGCAGAAATAATGGCTGGTACCAAAATAATAATAGGTACTCAAGAAACAGCCAAGATGATGCCGAAGACTGGTACGAGGATACCAGTAGAGAAAGATATAAAAGACCGCCTCAGACTCACATGGCTGATGTCTTTGAAGGTGACTTATATTGTTATAAAGTCTCAAGAACTCCGGAGCTATCTGTAATCCGTGAGGAAGAAGAGTCAGACACCTTTGAAGAGGACTCTGAAAGCGATGTCCAGAGTGGCGACAACCGCACTCATATGGAGTACGCGTTTGAATCGGCAAATATGATACAGCGCACTGGCAAAGATACAGATGAAGACTCATACACATCCTATGATGAGAATGAGCATAATGGTCAACCATCTGATTCAGATTTAGAAAATAATTATAGTGAGAATGAGCACAGCGCTCACGAGTTAGATTATGAGGATTTTATTCCTCATCCATCTGATCAAAAGATACATTTCGATCATGATGAAGAGAATTATGAATATAATTCTGAAATAAGTGATCAGCGCGGTTATGATCAGAGCTCTGACCGCTGCAATAGTATTAAAAGGAATTTTGCCAGAAATCCCAACCGTAGTTGGAAAAGAAAGTATTGGAACAATCATAGCAATCATAGCAATCACTCCAATCATAGAAGAGATTCTGAAAATAAAATATTGGTTGATGGTGACGACACAGTACGGTACCGCACCGCACCATCCAATGCTCAACGATACATACCGAACTCTCCTAGATACTCAAATTGGTATAGAGATACTAAGGAACGGCCGCCGAAGTACCTCAATCATGCCAAGACGAATGGAAAGAGAACCAGGAATGGTAAAGGGGCTAGAAGATGGAAGAGTGACGCAACCCGCACTGAAAACTCAGCCATTCAACACACTCAAGATGTGGGATGCTTACAAACAAGCATTCTGCACCCGCTAAGAGACCAGTATGGCGGTACAAGGTCTGAAACTCAAATCACACAGCCTGTGTGTACGTCAATGGTACGAAAGACGTCTAATACCATAACACCAAACAGAGGTGAACTTAAGTGGAACCAAACTGGTATTGATACAGATGTGAACTTGGAATTGATCAGCCAACAAGCATCAACTTCAACTACAAGTAAGAGAAACTTAGGAAATCGCCTCAAGTCACATCATAAGCATAGAAAGAAAAGATGTGCAGACGAACATACTTTGTGGAATGTCAGTAAGGAAGAGAGAGGCTTATGGGTCCCAGAAGCTGACGATGATTGTCCGTCATCGCCTTCGACGGGAAAGAGCTTAAAGACCTCAACAGGAGTGACTGTAACCCAAAACTCTCGAGTTCAAACTGACATGAAGCAACTTATGTCAACAGCAGATAAAGAAAGAATAAAAGAAAAGATGTTGGTATTAAATGATAATGGTAAAAACTTAGATAAATACACACCTGAAATAAATGCAGAACCTGATTTATATGAAGATACAGATACAATGTGTATAGTTAAACTTAATAATAATAAAAGAATTTTACCTAAATTTAAATACATTTTAGAAGCTAAAATTGAAGATGAAAAAGCGCAACAATTACCTGACAACAGCATGGTAATTACAGTACCAACTGATGCCTTTAGAGGCAGCGCAGCCATCTTTATACGGAGTACTTTATCAAATGTGAAGGAAGGTAATATAATTATAGAGCTGATTAATTTAGGGAGCCGCCCTATTGAAATAATAAAGGGTGAAGCCATAACAACAGCTTATCCAGTCTTGAGAAGAAATCACGCAGAAGTAGAAAGAGTCAATGCCACACGCAATACCATGATGAAGCAAATACATGCACAAACCATGCAAGAGTCCAGAAAAGATTATAAAAAGTGGAAGATACCTACAATAACCGAAGGGTTATCAGAGAAAGAGTTGTATATGACATATAAAGAGATACTGACGAAAGATGAAGAAAAATATCGAGTGTTACAACGACCTGAGGAACTTGAAAATATTATTGATTTTCTCATGAAAAACAGAGACGTTGTGGGACTGGCAGATGACCCCATAGGGCAGTTCCCCAACTATCAATTTAAACTAGAACTAGATGAGAAATGCCCAAAGGTCTTATTCACTCCACCAGTTATCAGCAACCTAGATCTTTTGTGAAAGATATTAATAACTGGACAGAGGACCAGTTGAGGAAGAACCTGATTGAACCATCAGTGTCCCCTCACAGTAGTCCATTACTAGTGATACCGAAGAAGTCTGGAAGTCGCCCCAGGATTTGTGTCGACTATAGGAAGATAAATAAATGGTCTGTAGGAGACAGCTTCCCTATTCCTTTCATCCAGGATACGGTGAACTCACTAGGACGAGCTAGTATATTCAGCTGTGTCGACGTTCTCGATGGCTTCTACCAGATAGCATTGAGTGAAGAGAGTAGACCCTTACTAGCATTTAGAACACAGAGAGGATGCTATCAACCGCGCGTCCTGCCAATGGGTTTGAAACAATCACCCGCCGTGTTCAGTAGGGTGATGAGTTTGGTATTAAGTGGATTGCTAGGCATAGATTGTCTATCATACATTGACGATATAATAATATACTCTCAAGATGTACCTTCTCATTACAATAGCCTATCAAGAGTTTTCGAAGCACTGAGGAAATGCAACTTCAAAGTTAAATTGGAGAAATGCCAATTTTTCAAGAAAGAAATAGTATTTTTAGGGTACTTGATTTCAGGTCAAGGGGTCACTGTAGACCCTGAGAAGCTAAAGACGTTATCGAAAATAAGGACACCTACTAGCGTGCCAGAAGTACGTTCAGTTTTAGGTTTCTTTGGATTCTTCAGAACGCTTCTACCGACTTTTTCAAGTACTGCTGAACCTCTGACCAAACTACTTAAGAAAAAGCAAGAATTCATTTGGGGAGAGGAACAAGAAAGATCATTGAATAAACTTAAAGATTTACTGTTAGCTAGGTCAATTGTTCAATATCCTGACTTTAGCAAAGAATTCATAGTAGTGACCGACGCATCCATACACGGTTTAGGTGCAGTATTATTACAAGAGAATGATAAAGGAGAAGAATTACCTTTAGCGTTTGCAAGCAGAACTTTGTCAAAAGCGGAAAAAAATTATGCCCCTAACGAAATGGAATGTTTGGGAATCATCTTTGCGTTGAGGAAGTTTAAGAACTTAATATATGGATATAAAATAAAAGTGAAAACTGATCATTCAGCAGCAGTAGCAATATTCACTAAGAAAGATTATCCAACGGCCTAGATTTAGCTAGATGTCTTTAACAGTATCAGATTTTAATCCGACCTTTGAACATATAAAAGGTACGAAAAACTCAGTTGCAGATTTCTTATCCAGATACATCCCTGATACAGGTGAAATAGATGATGAAGAACTAAGAGCCGAAGAAACGAGACAAGAAAAACTCAATATGATAGAACAACAATTTTAAAAATAAAGTTTTAAAATTAAAGAAAATTTAAGAAAACTCGATAGTAAAGATAAAGAAACAGATAAAGGTAAGTTTAATAATACCATTAAAGATATATTTTTGTTTTTTTTTTTTTTTTTATTTTTTTTATTTGATAAAACAGATGAAATTTTAACATTAATACCCAACGATTTGCAAGAGAACAAAGAAGGCAGGTCGGAAATGAAGGTTAAATACGATGAGCACAAAAAGGTAAAAGGATTAAAAGGGTTTGAAATTCTTAGAAATTTATGATTATATAAAGATAAAAGAAAACTATAAAGATATGGTTTACCCAAATCTTTGATAAGATATAAGCCATTGATATGACCACACTCTATCAAGGTCATAGTGGAAACTGAAACAGAACTCTAGGAAACTAAAAAGAAGATATCACTTTCAAAATATTAGAAAAATAGTAGAAGAGAGAATTTTGTAAAAGCTGTCATACGTGTCAAGAACGAAAGGTTCAAGCCTAAAAAAGGCAACCAATAAAAACCATATCCTTAGCGAACAACCATTCCAAAGATTGCTATGGACATACTGGGTCCATTAACCACCTCCATCAGAAGGCGAAATAAGATATTTATACTCGTCTTAAAGATCAATTAACAAGCATATTAGAATTAGTAGCCATTAAAATCGAGAGATAGTGATAAAATAGTAGATGTTTTTATAGATAGAATAGTAGTATGTCACACCGTACCAGATACAATAATCTCTGACAATGCATTGGAATTCGTAGGAAAACTCATGAAAGGTATATGCAGAAAGTTTAAGATTAAAAAGGTAGAAATAAGTAGCTACCACGCCAATAGCAATGGTCTTGTCGAAACTACAAACGCAAATATAGCGAACTTTCTGAGATGTTACGTCAAAGATAATCAGCGCGATTGGGACCAATATTTTACCTTTGGCCCAAAGCAAGCTTCAATAAATAATACATACAACGGTAGCATTAAAACAGATCCCCATTTTTTGCTCTATGGCTACACTAAGCGTATGCCGTCAGATATACCCTCTGAAGCCTTAATAAAACCTAAAGATCCTAAACCTATAAAGGAGGATGATAAGATAGAAAAATTGTATGAAAGAATTAAGGAGATAAGAAGGCAAGCCAGAGTAACATTAGAAAAAGAAGTTAAAAAGTATTCAACTCAAAGCAGCAAAAAGGCACAAGATAGACCAATAAAGATAGGAGATTTGGTGTACACTCAGAGAATCAAACCACCACACCTATCACCTAAACTGTTTCCGAAAATGGAGAGGGTCCATTTAAAACTTGAAGGTTACGGGAATGAATTTTGAAACAAGTAATACTATATTCTCTCCCCTAAGAGATTCCTACACAACAGGCAAGATATATAGGGTAAATGTAGATAACTTTAAAGTAGCTAGAACACGAGGAAAAGATGAGAAATTTAATAAAGAAACCGATATAAATATATCCTCAGACACAAGACAGAAAATTAATGTTAACTTAAGAAAGAAGAAACAAAATAAATATAATAAGTATGGAAAACATGAAGATAGTGATGATGATGAAAGTGATACTAGAGTAATTTATCTGAGAACACCCAAAACAAATAGAAATATAATGGAGGAATCACAATTTAACGTGGAAGAAGAAGGCACCTGAAGCTGTAGAGAAGATGTGGAAAACAGTAGCAGAATCTGCCACAAGAAAGTGAAAATAGATCCAACGCTACATTATGAACCAGATGAAATAATATTCGCGAAAGAAACAGAAGAAAGTTCGGTGAATGAAAGTAACAAGCGATAGCATTAACCAGTATACACAATCCGGCTAGATTTAATACCTACATAACGTTAGAACTAGAGGATAGAGAAAAAGATTTTATCATATAGACCGAAAACATTTCAGTAAAATATATTACTATGACAGAGAAAGCATCACCTGTTACAAACGAGACAGTCATGACATCTCGAAACGAAAGGAATAGGATCAGTTACAGCACACCAGAGATGCGCCAGATAAACCACCAGATTATAATAACCTCCCAAGAAGATTCATCAGATTTCTTACCTACCAGATTACCTCCAGTAAAACAGCCAGAAAACCTGCGAAGAAGGTCAGATTCAAGAACATAAGAAGAGTCACATTTAGTGATAAAGACAGTAAAAGCATTTCGGAGATGAAGAAACAAGATCAGAAAACTGAAAAGAATCTTTAAAAGAAGATAAATAATTTTAATTTATTTGTATGTATCAAGATTTATTAAAATGGTAATAATAAATTTTAATAAAAAAAATATTGTTCTATTGATTTTCTTTTATATATACTAGTAACCTTTAATTTTAAGTTCGTATTACGAGTACTTGATTAAACACAAAGATACCTGAACTTTATAATTTTATTCATTTTTTATTTAATTTTAAGTATGTTTCAACAAAATAGGTCTAACCAGCAGTTTAAGATTTTATTTTTTTTTCTTGTAATTAAATTCATTTTTAGTAAAGATGGAAGTTGATAACTTTACAACGCCAAGAAGATTGTCGGATCTTGCCGCTATCAAAGTTGGAGTATTGACGATTGTCACCAACAGTTCTAAGACGACTCTAAGACGAAACTTGGAACGCGAATGGCGTCAGGAAAAGGCATCAAGAGAAACCTATGAAACAGAATTTGATACAATGCACAGAATACTGACTAGGAAGCAAACAGTGATATCTAGTCAGGTCAGTTTCTTATTGCCAATTCCTAAGATATTACAAGAACTTGTTCAATTATGGATAAAAATATTGATAACGAAACTAATTGACTGGGTTACTACCCGAGTCCAATATCGTATTCCAATGGAAATAGGTGACGTAATAGATATGTTTGATCACGATTGTTTTGATCATCTAGGAATGATTAAAGATAGTGAAATATTCACCAGAATTAAAGAACATTTAAGAAATAACAATGAAGATTTCGCAAGAGTACAAGTATATTTAGATGATTATGTACCAGGAGAATACAACGGACATAATAGCAGATTTTTACTAGAAGATTGTTTGTCAAATGGTAAAGAGAATATACTTAGCAAGATAGTTCAAGAACTGAAAGAAAGTCAAGAATGGGAAGAGTTGGAAATTATAGCACAAGCCATAATGAGGAAAAACAGAAACATAATTAGATCCATTAGACCAATTTGTACTAACACTAAGACCATATACGAAATCTCTAACATGCTAACTAAAGCCGATAGACAAAGAAATGTATTATATTCATTAAGAAATGGTGATGAAATGACAGCACATTTATCAATTTTGCTCGAATATCCTTTTCAAAGCTTATTTTGCACAGAATGTACGCATATAGTGAGAAAACTAGTTTATCTAGGAGGTTTTAGTGATATTTTAGAGATAATTTTAGAGAAAATAACTTTAGAAGAAAGAACTTTTGACAAAATTTTGGATTAACATAGATTCAGTAACACAACGAAGTATGGGAAAAAGAATATCCCCAAGAATTTTATATAAATTATTAAAGCTTAGAAGCATTCATTCAAAAGAAGGTATAGAACATACGATGATCAAAGACATAGTAAATGGAATGGATTTCATCAACAACAGAGAATTATTGATGACAATGTGTGTTCAAGCATGGACAATCGACGTGTTTGACATACCAATGAAACTAACATATTACATGAGTAAATCAGATATATTGAAACTGAAATATGAACTGTTACCTTCATCATATGCAAACACCAGAGATCTAATAGGAATATGGCTACGACAGTACAAAAGGAACAACATTAAAACAATATTCAAGTTCTTAGGCGAACGACTAGTGGGAACAACAATTTCGTATAGCTACAGATCACAATATTTTTTGAATACATTACCGGTAAGATGGAATTTAACATGGCAAGGAAGAGATTATACAGCTACCACTAGATTGTCACACACTGAAAGTTTCTCAATAAGAGGAAGACTTTAACCATAATATTGATTGATTAGAAGATACCACTAATTGATTTTATTTATTTTGAGATTTTTAATACTAATCTTAATTAATTTTAATTTTTTTTTTTGAAATTTTTGAATACCTAACCAAAGAATTTTAGGAGTAATCTTGATTAATATTTAACTAATGTTTATAATTAATATATTTAATAAGTGTTTACTTAATATTAATTTTACTTTAAAATGGTTATATATATATATATTTAATATATATCCCAAATATAAATTTTTGTTTGACCAAAGTTAATAAAATATTAGTTTCAAATCCCAAAGATTTTTTTTGAAATTTTAAGATTTTTCTATTTCAATTTTTTTTTTCCATATATGATTCTATATGACTATTTTAACATTAAATACATAGTACTTATTCTATATCATTTACTTTTACATGGTAATTGACATTACATTTGTTCAAACACTTACAAATTTTATGAACTTTTAACATTTTCAAACATTATAATTTTTTTTGAACATTACAACTTAACTGTAACATTTCCAAACCATAATTCTAAAATCTACCCACAGTTAACATACTTTTAGATTTTTTTTGAATTGCCATACTGCCGAATATATTTATCTTTCCAGTTACTGGCAATTGAAATTATTGGGATAATACTGAGAGATACAACTGAAAATGAGACGCAAAGGAAGACCTTGTAAAAGAATATCACACGAGGATTTCATGATGATGGAATTGTTCACTATATACCAGCATTGAAGGTTTAATAACATCATGTATTAACTGAAATAGTATTTAATTAATTATTAACTCATTTTACATAGCTTACTAGTTCAAACTTAGAAATTTTTTTTTTTAAAATTTTTTTTTGATTTTAACTTACTTACTTTACAAATTTTAAATTTTAAAATTTTTAAAGGGGGGGCAGTCTGAAAAGTCCGATTGCTTAATTGTACAAAAACCCAACAGGATATGGAAATCATATAAAACAATTAAAATAATAATTAGTTAATGATATTTGTAATTATTTGGAAAAACACAGATTATGTAATACCATTTTATTTCTCACGATATTAATAATTTTCACACGGTTTTTCCCCAAGGGTTTTTCCCACTTGCGCAATAGTAATTTTCATATTAAATTTTCTTTTGCATAAAAGTTGATATTTTGTAACAATTTACAGGATACCCATCCTGTTGCTAAATCAAAAATAAGTTTTCGATAAACATCTAATGGGTATAAAAGGAAAGGATCAGGAGCTAGAGCTCATTATGCCGACAACATCAACTACTATACAAAAGAAAAAACAAGTTTAATTCTATCAGTGAAATGAAAGCGAATTAAAATTAACTTAGAAAAATTTTGAAATAAAAATAACTCAGAAAATTTTCGAACTAAAATTAACTTAGAAAATTTTCAGAATAAAATTAACTTAGAAAATTTTTGAAATAAAATTAACTTAGAAAATTTTCAGAATAAAATTAACTTAGAAAATTTTTGAAACAACCTCAACTACTATACAAAAGAAAAAACAAGTCTAATTCTATCAGTGAAATGAAAGCGAACTAAAAATAACTTAGAAAATTTTCGAAATAAAATTAACTTAGAAAAATTTTCAGAATAAAATTAACTTAGAAAAATCTTCGAGAAAAATTTCGGAATAATTTTAACTCAGAAAAATTTTGAATAATTTTAACTCTGAATAAATTTTGAACTTAGAAAATTTTCTCAATAATTTTCACTTAGTAAAATTTTATAAGATTTTATTTTAACTTAGAAATTTTCGTAAAAACGAATCAACGCGATTTCAGAATTAATTTTTAAGACCAATTTTAAAATCATTTTTTTATTTAAAAACAAATTTTAAATATTACCGTCCCCAACAATATTAACTTTACAGATTTTTGGTAATGTAAGTAGACGATGCAGTTTGATTTTTATTATTATTTGAAAACTTTTAATTCAAAGTTCTAATTTTTATTTTTCAAATTTTGAAATTTATTTAGCTTCAAAACTTTTTGAGATATAAATATTAATATTTATTTTATTATTAAAATTTTTATTGTTGTAAATTTCGAAGCCATTTTAGTTGCAAAACAAATTAACTTCGAAATAATAATAATAATAATAATAATAATAATAATAATAAAAATAATATTAATAATAATAATAAAAATAATATTAATAATAATAATAAAAATAATATTAATAATAATAAAAATAATATTAATAATAATAATATTAATAAAAATAATGATAATAATAATAATAATAATAAAAATAATAGTAATAATAATAATAATATTATTAATAATAATAATGGAAAGAAATTGCCGTCTACAACGATTTTAGACATTAGTAATACGTCATAATACCTACGTCATTTATTAGGTCATTGAGCGTGAGAATAAAATATATTTAATCACATAAACTTACATGACTATGTGTGAACCAGGCAACTGGGCGTAAAAAGATATATTTTACGTGTGTGCCAGGAACACACAAATTATGTACATTTATGTGTAACGCGAAACTAAAAACTATATTTTTTTGCATACCACATAAAATATAATATATATATATATATATTAACATATAACATACCGAAAAAACATGTGAAATACCCATATATATATGATGTATATATATATATGGTAACAAAGATATATATATATATATATATAAATA
>JABUQX010052633.1:35000-44700 GCA_015478945.1 Trachelipus rathkii | reverse complement strand
TTATAATATTGCCTTCTAGGTGTGAAAAATTATTCATGAAAATATAAATTTTTGGTCATTAATATTAGACCACAGTAATAATAAAATTACAGTAAAATTTCGACTTAAATATTGCAGTATTATTCATCCGCGAAGAGTCACATGACTCACTCGAGGCCAGTATATGAATTTATTCATTTAAAATTTCCAGTATTCTGTTAGTATGTACTCAGTAAACAAGTATACTCCGTTAGTCAGTATTCTGCTAGTAAATTGTCAGTAACTAGTGAAAAACAGTATATCCAGTATTTTAATAATAAAAGACAAACAATAAGTGTCGTTTTCTTTTTTATTAATGTTAAAGTTAATAATTAAATAGATCAAGGCAGTTTTCAATAAAAGTTCTGCCACTTATGATCACAGCTTCGATAAGACGGTTAAAGTTACTTAGTGTAAATTAATGTATGTTAATAAGTAAGGATTGAAGTGTCCTTTAAATGAGAGGAAACCCTTTCAAAAGCCTTTCGGATTTCCTATCCGTCATATCTGTCATCCTATTTGTCATAAATAATGATAATTTAAGTATTTGTTCTCCAAAAGAGTATTTAGGAAGGCCTTCCAATCGTGAACTCTATATAACTTCAGAAACCTTCCACCGGAAGAACAATTCTTAAAGGTAAATAAGTAAATCTATTTTAAATATTATAGTATTTAGTTCAAAAAACTAGACTGGTGGCGACAAGAGCCATTACTAGCGAATTATATATAGATATATATATTTTTTTATATATTTGAAAGGGTTAGGATCTATACGATCGCTTTACTTGAAAAGGTTACTTCAAAGCCTTAGACACTGAAAATTTTGTTATTAAAAACCCTTAACTTTTTTAACATTTCATCAAGTGCATAATACGAAAAGTTATTTACCTAATTAATTGAATAAGTGCTTTAATTAAAAGTGAAAATTTAATGAAAGTTTAAACTTGTGTAGAAACTTAAAAGTTCTTAAAATTAAAGTTCTGCGCATGCTCCAAAGGTGGCGCAATAAATTGAATCACGTGTTCAATATGGTAGTGAATTCCATTGGTGTTGAAAAGTTTTTGTAAATATTCTTTTTTATAGTAATATGATAATCGATTTTAATATTGCTATTATTTTCAATAATCGATATTTATAATATCATACTTTCAAATAATCGATATTTTTGTAGTATCGTTTATAATATCATACTTTAAAAAATCGATATTTATTAGAATATGGTTTTTAAAGTGTTGTTATTAACGTATTAATTTCAGGGTTGAGGATTTTTTGGATTTTATGAGAAAAAAATCAATTTTTGATTTTTTGGATTTTTTGGATTTTTTGAGAATCGTGACGTCACGCGAAATATAATTTGTAAACAAAATTTTTTTTTAAAATCGATTAAGTATTATTTTTAATCCTAGGCCCTATATCTGAGTTCAAAATCTTAAAATAGGGCTTATAGTCTTATGAACAATGGGTCAGCACACTAAAGAGTGTTATTTGTAATAATGATAATATATTTACATCAGAAATAAAAGAAACATGTTTGAAACATGATATTTTGTTGACTTTTTATAATGTAGAAATTTTAAACAGAGTAGCCTTGCTATTGATATTATTATTCTAATTTTTTATTTCTATTGAAATTAAATCACTTAAATATCCAAAAAAAAAAAAAAAATATATATAAAAAAGAAAAAAGCAAAAAAAGCAAAAAATCATGATTTTTTTGGAGCAAAAAGTCAAGTGACAAAATCAGTTGAAAAAATCAATTGATTTTTTCCGTGCCATCCCTGAATTTAATTTTGACCGCATTATTGAAGCTTATTTATAATAATAATATAATTATTAATATTAATCAATGTTCAATAATAACAATAACACTGTGTGGTTCCGTTTCCTTTGTAAAAAATGGTTTAATTAATGAAATTGCAAAAATAGTGTTTGTAACATAGGCAACCCTAGAGTAGAGTTGTTTCTCAGTTTTTTGCACGCACGTTTTAGAAGGCCTAGGGTAGATGTAGGCCTGTAAATGTTTTTAATTCTTATTAGTGACACAATATCAGGTATTTTTTAAGTAAATATTTTTGAATTAGGTATTTTTGAACAAAATGGACAATTTTGTCAAATTTAAAAAGTTGAGATCTAATTTAAAGACTCGTATTACTAAAATAGTAAATAAATTAAATGAATTGAAAACTAATGACAGTATGGGTATTATTTTCTGCAAATCTCAAATAAATGAAATAAATAATTTGATGTTAAAAATCAATGAATTAGATGAAAACATGATTGGTGTTTTGATGGAATCTGAACTTGAAGGCCTAAATATGGACTTGGAAATAGAAAGTCAAAGTGATTATTATTTAGAATTAGAAATTAAATTAAGTGTTTTTAATGAATATATTTTAAGTAAAGAGACTTCTAAAACAGAACCTACTATTTCTGATAGTTTTGTTGAAGCTTTAAATAACATTGATCACACTACTAATGTAAAATTGCCCACTATGAGTTGTGCTATTTTTGATGGGGATTTGAATAAAATTAGTTTTCAAGTTTTTTTAAATCAATTTATGAAAATAGTTGGCAATAACCCTAAACTTAATGACTCTTTTAAATTAATGTACCTGTTAAGCTTCTTGAGGGACTATCCCTTAAGTATTGTTTCTCATTTATCAATCATACCAGAACATTATAAATTAGCTTTAGAATTGCTAAAAAATGAATATTTGGATGTAACTACTATAACAAATGACTTGTTTGACTCATTGATAGCTATTAATATAGAATCCAAATATGATAAAGATTTTATATTTTCGGGCGAAGTGAATAAAAATTTCAGGGCATATTATTTACGAGTCTTAAAGTGCTTATAAAATTGGATTACCATGCTCAAAGAGCAGGCTGTTGTTTGTGTCTCACATAGTGGTAAAGCTTTCCTTAATTTTTTTCTGAAAAAATCTGATAAGGAAAAGTAGGGCAGCAAGTTCCTGATATTAATGGAAATTCTTGATAATTATCAGGATATAGCTTAAATCCTAATTAGTACTTAGTTCTCCTCAGAGGATACAGTAGGGCCAACCTCAAAAGTAAAAGTACCCTGTTCACTCCTCAAAAAAAGAAAAAACAACACAAAATTTAATAGAAAGTCAAAAAATATGGTTGATTTCAAATTTTCAAACCTCAGGTAAAGTAAAAGAGTAATGAAAAAAAGTTGTAAATTATTTTCTGGGCCACATTCATTAGGACTATGTCCTGTATTATAACAATTTTGAAAGTCGAATTGATAGAGTAAAGAGTTGGGGTTGTGTATACAATGTGCTGGTAACCATCCGCAAGCACAGTGTTTTAAGGTAATAAATAAATAAAATGAAGTTTCCATGTTAAATGTGGAAGTAGGTCACACATACAGCCATTGTGTAATGTTAATAATTGTGAGGTGGTAAATACAATGACCAATCACTGTATAACTTTCCATTCAAAGTTGCGGAGAATGAGGTATATTCCTCCTAACCAACTTCATGGAATATGGTTTACAATGGTAATGAAAATACTTTTAGATGCTTGATCGATACAAGAAACTAGTCCGTCTATTATATATCAAGCAGGAAGCCAGATGAAAAGTTGAATAATCTAAATATAAATAGTCTTCCTATAATAGAGTATGAGGTTCAAACATTCATAGGGCTCTAAAATTAAAAAAGTTTCATCAAACATCTTAAATTGCGTTGTTAGAAGAATATCTAAAAGAATAGCTTTTCATTCCTTTCTATAGATTGATGACAATTAAATATAAATTATTAAATTAGATGATCTTTTTTTGTTAATAAATAATATGAAAACTTAATGCGTTTAAATTTTTTGCAGATAGTAATTTAATATTCTCATATTCAAAACCATTCAAATCTTAGATCCTTATTTATAATGAGAAATAATACGATTTGTTTCCATCTTTTTCAAATGACTTCTTTTTGCAAGTGGTCATTGTTTACATATTGGTAATAATAATTAATTCCAATAGGTAATATTTATAATTTTTTTAAGTAGAGAACAAATTGGACGGCTTGGTTGAAACCAGAAAAGTAAAAAAACGTAAATAAATTTTGTAACTCAGTCAAAAGTTGAAACAAATAATGCCATAGTTCCTATAAATGATTATGTATGTAACAACCACAATGCCTAAATATTACAAGTGTATTTTGTGTCTTGGAACCATCCAAAGAGTTATTTTAAATCCCCAAATTGAGCAATTTATATTGATTCTGATATTGACAATGGATGGAAAATCTCTTTAGCCTGGGATCACTAGCATCAAACAGGACGAAGCATTCCTGAACACTGTAGATAAATGTCAAGCATTGCAATTATATTAATCAGAATATAGATTTTTCAAAAAGGAACCACACCATCCATCAGTAAAGCCTATCCTTGGTATTCAAGATTAAAATAGAATTAGTTTCCTAATAATTTAAAATTATCTTTGACATTCATAGTTTTTGTAGCTATAAAGTATCTTGTAAATTTAACTAAAAAATAAATTTAATAAATGAATACAATAAAGTCTTTGAAAGTCAACTGAATGATAAAATACATTGAAAAACCGTAAATATAAATTTTGATGATCCTTCAGATATTTGTAAATAATAAGTTCATTCCTCATCGTCCTATAATAAGGCAAATCAGAACAAGTAACTACTAAAATAAGACCACCTGTATTTAATTGTTCTCTGAAAAGTTAATAAAAACTCTTCCATCTTTTACTTCCCTACTAAAGTAGGGAAGTAAAACTCATGAATTCACTTTTAAAGCTACTACTCGTGTTCAGAACAAATCGTACTGTTGTCATAAGCGATGTAAAACAAGCGTTTCTGATGATAAGGTTAAAAGATGAAGACATGAATAGGTTCACTTTCTTGTGGTTTAACAACGGGCAATTAGAAGCTTATAGGTATCTCACTTTAATATTTTGGTTTACATTTCCATTCATATTGCATTATATTATGAAATATCATGCTTCTAAGTATCCACATGATAAATGCACAGAGATATTGTCCTCAGGCTTCTATGTGAATTAATTTAATATTTACAAGCATGCAAGAAAGAAAGTGAGATAGTAGGTATATATCATCAATGCAAGAAACGAATGGCAGAGGGGGTTTTATCTTGAGATCTTGAAATAGCAATTCGGAGGCTTTACGTGTTAAGCTCAAGGAAGAAAACTCATTTGTAGAGCATTCGAGTTGTTGTGAAAAGATCTTGGGATATAGTTTCAATGTGGAGACTGACTGTATGCATATTAATAAAGTAGAATTTCTGGAGAGTATTTCAACTAAGCGTCAATTGTTGTCTGAGATTTCCAAGCTTTTCGATCCTCTATAACTTTGCTCTTCCATTTTGTTAGGGGTAAAATTTGTTTGCTGAGACAAGTGTGGCAGCAGAAATTAGCTTGGGATGAGAAAGTGCCTGATGAAATACTGAAAGAGTGGTATAAATTACGCAGTAACTGTGAACATCTGGATGCGATTGCAAATTGCAATACCTAGGAGGGCTCTTTCTGAAGGGAATAAGTATGGCTTGCATCTTTTTTGTGACAGTTCTGATAGTGTTTATGGATTTGTATGTTATGGAGTAGATGATGATAACAAAAGCTCCTTTATATTTGCTAAAGCCAAGGTAGCTCCTGCCAATAGGCCTAGGGAGTTAAGTCCCCCTTCCCTGGAGCTGATGGGGGTTATTTTGGCCTTAAAAGGCTTACCCAATATTTTGGAAGCATACAATAATATTTATTTTGAATTCATTAATATTGCTGTGGATTCACAAGTAGTTTTGAGCTGGTTACTAACCAGACAAACTAAAGTTAAAAATCAAAGTTTTTAAAAAATAGAATAAACGAAATGGATGGCTTAATCACTTCCATCAGTAACAAGTACAAAGTAACTGTGTATTATAAGTATGTAAATACAGCAGAAAATCCTGGTGATTTTTTTATAACTAAGGGTTTAACTTTTAAAAAAGTATAAGGAAATATTTGCTCTTTGGTATCATGGTCCTGTTTGGTTAACCAATAATTTGGACAGTTGGCCAAAGTATCCATTGTTGAGTGTACCACAAGAGTCTTTACCTTTATTAATTGGGTAAATGTAAATATAGTAGAAAGTACATGTATTAGTATTTAGATGTAAGTAAATATTCATTGCTATCGAAAAGTCTTAAGAATCACTGCCTGGATTTTTAAATGGCTTAGTAAAATTAAAGTAAATATTGGATTACCAACAAAAATTCAGTTAAGGTATTGGCTTAAAATAAATCAAATTCTAATGAAATTAACTTTTTGAATCAATATAAACAGAAAGTAAAAAGGTAACTTCTTGAAAGACTCATGATATTCCTCCCTTGGTTTTAAACTTAAATCTTTTCCATGATGAAAAAGGCTATTATGAAGTAAGGGAGGCATTAATAAGGAATCTTCTTATTAGCTATGAACAAGCTAATTTTATTTTAATGGGTAGAAATCATGGCTTTACATTGCTATTTATTAAATATGCCCATGAGCAAGTAAAGCACCTTGGCATTGATACTACTCTTAATTACATCAGAAATCAAGGTAGAGCTGTAGTAAGATCTGTGTTATTAGAATGCATTACATGCAAGAAGTACAATGCTCTTTCTTACAAGTACCCACGTTTCACTGACATACCTAGAACACACATGGAATCTCATAAGATCTTTACCAACACACAGGTATTGATTTCAACTCTCATGTATATGTTCAAAAATACAAAACACCTCAAAGTTAGAGAAAATGTACCATCTTAATTTTCACTGCTTAAAACATCAGAGGCCTGTACAACTTAGAACTAGTACCCTCATGAACCACCTCTGATTTCTTTTGATTAGCATCAAGAAGTTAATGAGACAAATTTAGTGTATTACCAACCCTACAATATATTAGTGACAATGCAGTTATATTTCAATTAAAGGGTGCAAAATTAAAAAAGAAGAGTTCTTGATTAATACCAATGGCTTTCAAGGAGGAGTTTGAAAAATCAGATTAAGACAAATAAAATTAAATCTCTTTTCTCCATGGCAAGAGCAAGCCATTGGGAAAGGTTAATAAAAGTTATGCAAACAGTGTCTGTATAAACTGTGGAGAAATAAGTTAAAAGTGAACTTATTTTGAGCATATGAACTTAAAGCCCACACATACTGTTACTGACATAAAGGGAATAAAATGCCATTCAAGTCCAGACACGCTTAACCTAATAGATCTGAGAAAGTACCTCTGAGTTGGAAGGCATATTACGCCCAATTGTTTTTTTTTAGGAAAAAAAAAGTTTCAAACAGTAATTTAATATTTAAAGTAAATTTGATTACAATAGTGTCATGTTTGGAGAAAAACAACATGAAGACTGGATAATCTACCCTCATAGAAGCAAGAATTGAACTCTATGAAGAGTTGCAGACGTTTGCGGCATGAGGAAGTATCTGCACTAAGTCTCCGGAGCGGTTCTAGGCGACTTGTTTCAGAGTATTTGGAGATAAAAGTAAGAGGTGGGAGATGAGTATCTTATAAAAGACAGCAATAAACCACGTCCATTTTGGAAAATGGGCAGAGTGATGGATGTGATAATAGGGGTCACGATAAAAACATCAGATCAGTAAAATTAAAAAACCGGTTCTGGTGAAGTAGATTAAATTGCCGATCAGCCACGCTTTTACCCCCTCGATGTTAAAATAGCAGGAGGTGATAGTTTGCATAATGAAGTCAAATGTAAACACCATGTTACACTACAACACCTGTACAGAGATTGACAAAACAGCCAGAACCTGGTCCTTCTAGTAGTAATAATAAGTATATAATAAATAATAATAATAAATAATATAAATAATAATAATAATAATAATAATATAATAATAATATATAATATAATAATTAAGTAATAATAAATAATAGATAAATAATAGATAAAATAATAGATTAATAATAATAATAATGAATACTTAATAATAAATACTAAATAAGTAATAAATAATAGAAGTTAATAATAATAATAATAATAATAATAATAATAATAATAATAATAAATAGATAAGCCGGAGATAAATATAAGACCATAATGAGAAAAAATTACTGGAAAACTTCATAAAAGTACCATGGTGATGAAAATTGTAAGATATTAAACTTCCTAAAAAGGTAAATGATTTGGAAAAATTTTTCTATTGTAAAACATAACCAATATTCGAAATGAATGAATTGGTATTAAAAAGAAACAAATATATAGAAATTCATTTAAAAAAAGACGAATCTATTATAGAGAACACGACTAGAAGAAAACTGAATTAACAAATTGACGAGTTTGGATTTGCTTTTTGGAAATTGCCATTTCAAGAAACAACATTATTTATTCAAATGAGCTAAAAATACGTTAAAGAAACGTCATTTTAGGAAATACCAGAAGGAAGCTGAGGAACGGAACAATGTAAGGATTATCATAGATAGAAGTTGTAGAGTTGCTATTGTGAAATATTAGAAAAAAAGGGCGTAAAATTTTTAGATAGTTAAAAAATTGTTTATTAGAAACAGGAGTAATTTGCACATCTAATGAAAATAATATTGTGGTATTAATGTAAAAACACAAATATGTAATGATTCATTAAGGAAAAAGAACGTCTAATTTTAGGATACCGTAGAAGAAGTTATAGAAAATTAGGCGTTTTAGATGCTTGTAGAATTGCATTTGATGAAATATTTTCTCTTCAAATGGAGCTTCCCAATAATTGCTTCCATTCCCATCTATGAATGAACCAACGCTAAAGAAAGTTCCGCTATCTCCGTTTTTATTTATTCTGGTAAATGTGCAGTTTTCAAAATAGGATATCCTAATTTCTTTATTGGAATATATTATCTTTACTTTAAGCCACAAATCAAATTGTAATATATAATCATAAATGTTAAACCCCCCCAAAGAGAATATTAATTGCCAATTGTCTTTGCAACGAACTTTGTGTTCTAGGTAAAAAGTATCCCAAAAATAATACCATCCATTAGATGGTGAAATTTCCCAGCAAGCTTTCTTGCAATTGTCACAAAGCTCTCCTTCGCAGTTTGTCTTCCACATTATTGCGCAAGTCTTTCCGTCGAATTTAAACATTTCCAAACATGTTCTTCTTTCAGCAGGGTTGCCAGAATTATCTCATCTCGTATGTAGTTGCACCTTAAATAAATAAAACATATAAGTTTTACAAGAGTATTTTATTGCTTAAGTTAATTACCATATTATGAAGCCTTCATTGGTTACTATACAGCTTAAATATATTTCTTCAAATTACTAATAATTTAATTAGTTAAAATCTAATTTATTAATTTAAAGTGGTAAGAAGTGAAAGAATAAAAATGTGAGTTTGAGAAAATAAACAATGACAACATATACACCAAACTTAATGACAGTAATATTAATATGTATATGTATATATATAATATATAATAACTTAATATATATATATGTATATCTTTATTATACTAATAATATGTATATATATATATAATATATATATATATATATAATATTAACATAATATATATATATATGTAACCAACATATATATATATATATACTATATATATATATATATATAATATATATACACACATATATAAAAATAAATAAATATATATATATATATAATATATATATAT
>JABUQX010052633.1:0-30000 GCA_015478945.1 Trachelipus rathkii | reverse complement strand
TAGTCAAACATCATATGAAACTTTTCTCCCAGACTACGAGTCTCATTTTTCCTTTATTCCCATCACTGTCCCGGAGGTAAAAAAAGTAATCGCCGGATTAAAAAACAAAAAATGTGATGTTCATTCTATCCCCAATCACATCCTCAAACTCGCTACCGACATAATAGCCAGCCCTTTAAAACACTTGTTCAATGAATCATTTTTGACAGGAATTTTCCCAAATATATTCAAGACAGCAAAAGTGATTATATAAAAAAGGAGACCTTTGCCTAGCAAAAAATTACAGACCAATAGCTATCACAAACACGATTAGTAAAATATTTGAGAAATTAGTTTTCAATCAGTTAACTGAATATTTTATATCAAACAATATTCTTAATGATTCACAATTTGGATTTAGAAAAGGACGTTCAACTGCTGATGCCCTCATTTGCTTAACCGAAAATTATTTGGAAATATAGAAAATAAAGATTCCTCTCTGCTATTATTACTAGATTCCACAAAAGCTTTTGACATGATTGATCAAGACATATTGTTAAGTAAAATGAACAAATGGGCTTTGAAGGGACAAACTTACAATGGTTTAAAAGCTACTTAAAGGAGAGATCTCAATACGTAAAACTAAATGAAACTAATTCAGCCACACTTCAAACATCAACCGGCGTACCCCAGGGCTCAATTCTTGGACCGTTTTTATTTACTTTATATACAAATGATTTGTTCAACTCTCATGACACCTTTTCAGTCTCCTTTGCTAAAGGTATTTCCATTTTAATAAATGACAAAAATACCGAGTCTCTATCTCGAAAAGCAACTGACACATTAATAAAAATAATGAAATGGATAGATGCTAATAAGCTATCTTTAAATTTAAATAAAACATCCTACATAATTTTTAGCAACAAACCAATTAACGATTTAAATATTAATATTAACAATGTAGAACTGAATAGGGCTGCAAATGCTAAAATACTTGGATTAACAATCGATGATAAACTGACATTTAAAGAACATATTAACAACCTAGTTAGCAGACTGTCAAGATACATGTATATGTTAATAAAATTAAGAAATTTTGTACCTCTTTACATTAGGAAATTATACTATTCACTAATACACCCTCACTTACTTTACTGTCTTCCTATCTACGGTACCACAAGTAACTCAGTAATTCACCCTGTTATAGTAACACAGAAGCGATTTATTCGCCTCATTAGCAATACAAGAGACTTTTACATCCAATAAACAACAATTATTATTATTATTATTATTATTGCAGTATAAAGACTTGCTAAATATATCACTCCTGAAAGAGATACATAAAATTATCCATAACAATTCATGTGACTTCTTGCTAGCAAATTTTCATTCAAACCAAGCAAGGCGCGTAGCAAATCAAATAAACCTAAGAAATAATACTTACATAAACCCTCCCTTCTGTAGACTAAAAAAAAGCCACTCAAAGCGTCAGCTACAAAGCAGCTAAACTTTACAACTCAATGCCACAAGACTTCAAAACCGAAAACTCTACCAAATCTTTTACTAAAAAAATTAAAAACGTATTACCTAAATAAATATTAATAAATAACTAACTCAGGGATTGAACCTACGTAAAATCTAGCATTACTACTAATATTTATTATTTTTATTATTATTATTATTATTATTATTATTATTATTATTATTATTATTATTATTATTATTATTATTATTATATTATTATTATTATTATGATTATTATTATTATTATTATTATTATTATTATTATTATTATTATTATTATTATTATTATTATTATTATTATTATTATTATTATTATTATTATTATTATTATTATTATTATTATTATTATTATTATTATTATTATTATTATTATTTTTATTATTAATATATTATTAGTATTATTATTATTATTGTGTCTTATGAGTTTTATTATTACTACTTTAATCGTTCTTTTGAACACGAAATTATTATTATTATTATTATTATTATTATTATTATTGTTATAATAATCATTATTATTATTATTATTATTATTATTATTATTATTATTATTATTATTATTATTATTATTATTATTATTATTATTACTATTATTTTTTTTTTAATATTATTATTAATATTATTATTATTATCATTATTATTATTATTATTATCGTAATTATTATTGCTATAATTAATATTATTAATTTATTTATTATTATTATTACTATTATTATTATTTTTATTGTTGTAAGCATGATTGTAGCTATTATAATTATATTGAAATTATTATAAATTTAGTTGTAATTATGATTATAATTGTAATTGTAAATAATATTGTTGTATTTGTCGTAATTGTTTTTATTATTACAATCATGATGAACATTATTATTATACTTATCGTTATTGTTTTGTTATTATTATTATTATTGTTATTATTATTATTATTATTATTATTATTATTATTATTATTATTATTATTATTATTATTATTATTATTATTATTTATTTTCTGTTGTATTATTTTTATTATTATTATTATTATTATTATTATTATTATTATTATTATTATTATTATATTATTATTATTATTATTATTATTATTATTATTATTATTATTGATGTTATTATTATTATTATTATTATTATTATTATTATTATTATTATTATTATTATTATTATTATTATTATTATTATTATTATTATTATTATTATTATTTATTATTATTATTATTATTATTATTATTATACCATTAGTACTACTTAATTTATTTCTAATATAATGATTGTCAATATATTATTATTATTATTATTATTATTATTATTATTATTATTATTATTATTATTATTATTATTATTATTATTATTATTATTATTATTATTATTATTATTATTATTATTGTTTATTATAACCATTTTTAAACTTATTTTTATTAACCATATTTCGGGTCTCAAAGGACATGACATTGTGTTGCAATTAGTAGACCCATTTCAGATACTAGGGAAATTATTTTTGGTTATTATAATTAATTGGTATAACTAAATTGTTAAATATAGTAATTGTAAAAATGTAATTTTTCTTATTTGAATAAACATATTCTGATTAAGATTCTGAACCATCCCCATGATTCTCAACCACCTTTTTTTCCTCCAAGACTGGGGTAAGGTGCCTTAGCACATGTACAGAAACAGAAAAGTAGTAAAAGAATATGACACAAGTCGAAAAAGCCAGCCTTACCTCCCTTTTATACCTATTGGTGGGGGAACTCTCCGCACAGACAATCCACCCCTAGAGCTTCACCCGGGACCGCATTGACGGACCCTCACTATATCAACTCGCCAATAATAGGGCATCCCTTAGCCCAGGTAGGCCACAACCATGCTGCACCCTCACAAAACCCTGCCATTCGCTCCTATTATGCACTTTTTTTCTCGCCCCTGCCAAACTCATATTTCACTCCTTCAGACATTCTTTTGCTGACTCAATCCCCTTTTTCTTCGTCTCCCAGCCGGTCGATTCCAACACACTCACCACTATACATCCGCTTAACCAACCATTATCATCCATCCTTTCCCATGACCAAACCATCTAAACATACTCTCATTTATTCTCATTTATCCCTTTTTCATACCATACAACTCACTGTAATACGTTCATTCCTCATTTTATTAGTTCTTCTCACACCTAACACGCCTAAGATTGTCCATCTGAACACATCGTACTTTAGATCTATACCACTGTATTCCAGACCCTTAGTCTTACTACTATACATTAACACAGATAACAACTTACCATCACGCAGTAAGACCCTAGCGCCCTCAAGACTTAGTCCCATCCTGGGATTTAATTGCACCAGTCTCCTTCCTGCAATTCACAGCTTTCCTACTACACTCGGCATCATCCGTTCCCTTTTCGTCCAATATATATATATATATATATATATATATATATATAGTATATATATATATATATATATATATATATATATATATATATATATATATAACTCACCATATATATACTCTATATATATACCTATATATATACTAAATATTTAATCTCAGTCACTTGTTTCAGCTGCTCACCATCTAGCATAATTTCACACCGAGGACTGTCCTCACTCATAATCATAACCTTACTCTTATCTGCGTTTACTTTCAAACCCATCTTTTTACACCCTCCAAATCTTTCTACCAATCCTCTCAAACTCTCGTCAGATTCGCACAAAACCATATTATATAGGCATATATGTATATATATATATATGTATACAACTAATAACATAATAATATATGCTATATATAATATATAACCATAACAACCAATATAACTTCTTCTTAACCTTAATAATAATAACTATATATATATATCTTTCTTTTTCTATATATATCTATATATACTCTGAATATATATATATATAGGCGAGAGGGTGATTCATTGGATTTGGAAGTTGTATAACAAAAAGGTTTGTATGGAGGGGTATGATGGAGGTAGTTGAGGAGTGAAGGATTCCCTACTATTATAGGAAATGATTTATTGGTTTGTGTGGCGAGATCTGAAGAGAGTTTGAGAGAGATTAGAGAGATTTGGTAGAGTGTGTAAAAGAAAGGGTTTGAAAGTAAACGTGGAGCTAGAGTAAGGTTATGGTTGTTTGTGAGGACAGACAGTACTCAGTGTGAAGTTATGTTAGATGGTGAGCAGCTAGGAAAAAAGTGTCTGAATTTAAATATTTAGGATATATGTTAAATTAAAAGGAGCGGATGATGCAGAGTGTAGTAGGAAAATTGTGAATGGCACTAAGGTGGCTGGTGCAGTTAAATCGTTAGTGGATGTAAAGGGACTAAGTCTTGAGTGCGCTAGGGTCTTACATGAGGGTATGTTGTTACCCGTGTTAATGTATAGTAGTTGGGTCTGGAATAAGAGGTATGAATCTAAGTACAATGTGTTCCGGTGGACAATCTTGAGTGGCGTGTTAGGTGTGAAGAGTATTAAAATGAGGAATGAACGTATTAGAGAGTTGTTTGGTGTGGAGAATGGGGTAAATGAGAGAATAAATGAAAGTACGTTAAGATGGTTTGGTCATGTGGAAAGGATGGATGATAGTCGGTCGGTTAAACGGATGTATAGTGGTAAGTGTGTTGGGAATCGATCGGCTGGGAGACCGAAGAAAAGTGGATTGAGGCAGTGAAGGAATGCCTGGAAGAGAGAAATGTGAGTTTGGCAGAGGCGAGAAGAAAGGTGCATAACAGGAGTGAATGGCGGGGTTTTGTGAGGAGGTATGGTTGTAGCCCACCTGGGCCAAGGAATGAACCCCACATTGACGAGATACCAGAGGTCAATCGCGGTTCCCGTGAAGCTCTAGGGTGGATTTTTCTGACTGCGACGAGTTCTCACTAATTGGTATAAAGGGGGCGGTAAGGCTGGGCTTTCTTTTCTACTTGCTTCATATTCTTCTACTATTTTTATGTTTCCGATATATGTTACGCACCTTGCCTCCAGTCTTGGGGAGAGAAGATGGGTGGTGATGATGATGATGATGATGATGATGATATATATATATATATATATATATATATATATATGTTTTCTGTGTTTGTGTGTGATATAATTGCTGTGATTTATATAAGTTATATATTATATATATATATATATATATATATATATATATATATATATATATATATATATATATATATATATATATATATATATAAAAAAAATATATATATATATATAATAGCAAGAATAACCAAAACATATTTAAACATTTGAAAAGAAATATTTATTACCGACTAGTTTCGGGTAAGACAGCAGCTTCCCATTTTCAAGGTTGATAATACAATGATAAGATTTATACAAAATAAATAGTATAAAATTAAAATTAAAATAAATAATATTAAACTTATTGATAAAGAATGATTAAAGTATAGACTTGAAAAAAGTTCACGAATAAGACAAAATTTCACTTCAGTAGTATTAAGCTATTAATATTTAAATTTTCATTTAATTTTGGTTTAAGATGCCAAATATATAAGGATTCCAACAAAAGAAGATCAGGTTCCTCAGCTTGGGCTAATATACTAAAATTGGTATCCTGTATATGATGGTTTTCACGGAGAGAATGAGCATTTATAGCTGAAAAGGGAGGATGATGAAGATGATCTAGGGTTCTAAATGATATACCTCTATGTTCTGCAATATATATATATATATATATATATATATATATATATATATATATATATATATATATATTAAATAAAACTCCGATAGAAATATAAATACTATTTGTATAATATATATAAATATATAATATATATATATATATACTCTCTTTCTTTCTTTCCATATATATATAACAAAAAAGTGAAATTTTTGGCCCAATATATATATATATATATATATATATATATATATAACTATATATATATATATATATATCTATCTATATTTAGCAAATATATATATATATTTTACTTATATATATATACACATATATATATATGCTTATATATATACATATATACTATATACCTATATATACTCTCTATATGGCAGATATTCTATTATATATATACCTCTATACTATATATGGACCTTAAATGAAGCTCAAATATATCAAAAATAATTTAGTATTACTTGAAAGGGTTGGTAAAACTACCAACGAATTGAGATTTAACATTTGTTCTGTATTTATGAAACCTAAAAAAAGAGAAACTTTATTTTAATTTTCAACTATAATATAAATAATATTAACAAAATCTAAAAAGAATTGTTTTTTTTTTGTTTTTGTGCTCCACCATAGGCTTTTGAAAATGAGAAAGCTTAAACAATATTAGAGACGTCATGATAATAATAAATCGTCAAAAATATATATATATATATATATAACTTATATATATATATAACCATATATATATATAATAATATATATATATATAACCATATATAATAACTAACTATATACTCTTTCATATATACCTTTCTAACTAACTATACTTATATATATATATATATATATATATATATATATATATATATAAGATGGTTTGATTCTTACCATTTATTTATGTAGCTAGAGAACGGCAGGTCCTACAGTAAAACAAATTATATATTTGGAATCAGCCGAAAATTCTAAGGATGTGAGGATTAACTTTTTTTTTTTTTTTTTGAAGTATTTTTTTTTTTTAAACTGAGGAATACACCTAGGGTGGCTCACACAAAGATGGCAGATCAGGTCTCTCGCCTCCAGTGGACGACAGGAAATTAATCACACACCTCAGGGATGGTCTCCCGGAACCCCCACTGCTGGTCTTTGGGTGTCGCGGGGTTCTCCGGCTCATCCTCAGAGGTGAAACCTCCCCCTCTGTCCCAGTCATCGAGGCCCTAAATTTGGTGAAATAATTTTATTTTTTTTTTGGAAGAATTTTGGTTTTTTAGGGAAATAAACCAGGCAGAGGGGACTGAAAAGTATTTCGGAAATGTATTTTGACTTCTGGGCTATAAGCAGGGGTTTGAACCATCCCAGGAGAGTTCTCAGTCCCATCTCAGTCACACCCAGGAGAGCAGCGTCGGCTCTACCTACCACTGGATTACTAAGTATTCGCTGGTTAAAAAAAAAAAGTACTTCAAAAAGAATTAAATCATCATAGCAGGCCTAAAAACTGTTAAACCTCCATCAGGCATTTGGGCACACTGGCTGAGACAGACCTCTAACACATGCCTGTCTTGTTTACATAAAAAAAAATCTGACCAGACATCTATATATATATATATATAACATATATAACATATATAACATATATCTCTTATATATATATATATACTTTTATATATATATATATATAACCAACATATAACTATATATATATAATATATATATGTATATATAAAAATTAAAATAAAATGAATTGGAAAATAAATCAATTTTAAGCTAAAATAAAAAATAGTAAGTTCTTTTTATAGCAAATCTCAGATTTTTAATTTAATTTTGCTCCATAAAAATTAATACCAACCTTTCAATACTAAATTATTTTAGAACTTTATGGTTTACTTGAGTTACCATATATATATATATATATCATAATATATATATATATATATATATATATACACCTATATATATATATATATGTAACCCAACATATATATATATATACCTATATATATATAACTAACATACTTTATACTTTACTATATACTCTCTTTATATATATATATATATATTATATATATATATATATATATATATATATCTATAACAACTCCCAGGTGCTCTTCTTATATATATATGCAAGTTTTTATAAAGTACTTGTAGCACGGCCTTGTACTTGATACCGTAATAACGTACTTTGTGCTTGTACTTGAACAAATTCTGAAATTACTTGCTTGTGTGCTTGGCCTTGGGGAACCAGTTACAGAAATTAGCATGCTTGCGGCCCCTTGAAAAGTGTACTTGAGGCAGCACGGTATGGCGCATGTACATGTAGCAACATATATGTATATATATATAACCCAACAATATACCTTATGTATATATATAACATATAACCTTAACAATAGCAGTATGTAGTAACAACTGCTATTTATATAACTGTAACCACTTAGCCAACCATATATATATATATATATATATATCGAAGAGAGAAGAAGAGAGAGAGAGAGAGAGAGAGAGAGAGAGAGATTCATTTGTTGGGTTTGTTTTGCAATGAGTTGCCAGTACGACCCAAACCCGCGTGACACACGTGTCTAGCTATCCGTTTTCTTTTCCAGTATTGTTTGGCAAATCAAGGAATTGAAGCCGCCCGACTTAGGTTTGCGGCGTGTTTTCAGTGAATGGGCTCTACAGCAGCTCAATGAAAATCCCCTGTTTTATCGCGAGATTTTGTTCAGCGATGAGGCCCATTTCTGGCTCAAAGGGTATGTTAACAAACAGAACTGCCGTATTTGGGCTGATGAGCAACCTGAGGAGTTTAAAGAGCTACCGCTACAGCCACAGAAATGCACAGTTTGGTGTGGTCTATGGGGCGGCGGAATCATCGGTCCATATTTCTTCAAAAATGAGGCCGGACAGAATGTAAGGCATGATAACGGAATATTTGCTGCCACAAATTGAAGCCCGTGGCCTCCGTGAGCTTTGGTTTCAACAAGACGGCGCTACTTGCCATACAGCGCGAGAAACAATGGACCTATTGAGAAATCATTTTGGTGAGCAATTGATTTCACGTTTTGGACCTGTGAATTGGCCTCCTAGATCGTGCGATATCACACCATTGGATTATTTTCTTTGGGGTTACGTGAAGTCACTGGTCTTCAGGGATAAGCCAGCCTCCATCGACGCTTTAGAAGCCAACATTGCTCGCGTTATTCGCGATATACCGGTCGCTATGCTCGAACGCGTCGTCCACGATTGACTTTTTTGGGATGGAACATTTTAAACTGTAGTCGCGGCCAACATTTAAATGAGATAATCTTTAAAAAGTAAATGCCATACATTGTTCTTTCGACTCATAATAAACTTTTCACCATAAGCTTCAATGCTATGCGTTTTATTTCCATCGTAAAAACAAACCTCCAAATGAATCACCCATTATATATATATTATATATATATATATATATATATATATATATATATATATATATATATATATATATATATATATATATATATATATATATATATATGTTATATATATATATATAATATATATATATATAACGCCTTATATATATATATATATATATATGATGGGATGATGACATTTGACGATGACTGACGATGACGATGACGATGACGATTATAGTAAATTTTAAGACAATGATGATAATTAATTGAAAAAGTATATTTAAAAAAATTTTTCTCTCTCTCAATATATATATATATATATATATATATATACAATATATAGACATATGTAACCATATATATATATATATATATATATCTTTCTCTCTCACTACTCTTGCCATATATATATATATATATATATATATATATATATGATATATATATATATATAAATATAATATATACACAACCCTTTGGACAAGGGGGTCAGGGGGTTCAACCCCGAAATTAATGATTTAATTTTCATTCTTTAAATAATAATAATAATAATAATAATAATAATAATAATAATAATAATAATAATAATAATAATAATAATAATAATAATAATAATAATAATAATAATAATAATAATAATAATAATAATAACACCTGTAATTTTAATTATTTACAGATAAACATTTATTATTTTTAGAATAGTTTTTAATCCTCCGCGTAGCAGTTAGAGTTTTATCTTCCTGGGGGCAAGAATTAAAAACTCGACTGCGAACACGTTAGTGGTGCTGGTTTGGAATAGCCGGCCTTAAATTTCGATTTCCTGTAGTCCCCCTGTTACCCTCTGAAAAGGAGATAAAGCACATACACGTTAAAGGAAGTTTTATAATAATAATAATAATAATAATAATAATAATAATAATAATAATAATAATAATAATAATAATAATAATAATAATAATAATAATAATAATAATAATAATAATAATAATAATAATAATAATAGTTAATCAATGAAAATGAAAAGTATTTATTAATTGGAAATGAGGAGACATGTTTGTGGTCCGTAACGATTTCTTAGGTCAAGTGGCTGTTCCTCATATGTATAAAATATTTAGACCAGGGAATTAAATGTAAATTGAGCAGGTTCATAATTCATGGTTTGATCGTGCTTGTTCTCTGGCCATTCAGGCTAGAGACAGTGCATATCGGGGGTGGAAAAATTCTCTCGTTCTCCTATCACTCTAGCTAATTTTCATTCAGCTTGAAATCGTTGCAGGGATACTCTTCGACGAGCAAAGCGGGCTTTCATCAAACGAAAGTGCGCTAACCTCCTTGGTTCTCCTACTGACAAATCTTTCTGGCCTCTTGCCAAAAACATCTCTAGCAACTTCTGTAAATCTGCCTTTCCTCCTCTTATTCGATCTGATGATTCTGTTGCTAATTCAACTGAAAAGGCCAATCTCTTCGGCCTCCTATTTTCCTCTAACTCAACCATGGACGATTCTGGCATTCCTCTTCCTACTCCTTCTCCTCTCAGGTGTCCTATGCCTTTGCCTGTGATTACATTTGATCGAGTGCATGGGCTCCTGAAATCTATGAACGTTAGGAAGGCGGGTGGCCCGGATGGCATTCCCTCCGAGTTTTTGAGAAGGTGTGCTTCGAAATATCCCACCTTTTCGTTTAACTTCTGCTCTCTATGTCTCAATACTAGCACTTTCCCTCTCAGTGTTGGAAGCTCGCACATGTCCAACCTATTCCGAAAAAAAGGAAGCCGCTCTGATAATTCTAACTATCGCCCTATAGCTCTCACTTGTATTCTATCTAAGATCTTTGAAACCCTTCTCAACTCTAACTTCTTAGATCATCTGGAAACTCATTCCGATCGCCAGTACAGCTTTTGGCGCTCGAGGTCTACTGGCGATATACTTTCCTATCTAACTGATTTATGGTTTTTCGCTCTTAGGAACTACGGGGACTTGCGTGGTGGCGCTTGAAATATACAAAGCATTTGACCGAGTATGGCAGGCGTCACTGCTATCAAGCTCCCCTCCTTTGGGTTTCCTCCCTCTCTTTGACTTATGTCCAGCTTTCTTTCAAATCGTTCAATATTCGATGGTATTGATTTGAACAATTTCTCCTTTTCTGTCAATTATGGTGTTCTGCAGGATTCTGTTTTGTCTCCTACTTCATTCCTACTTTCATTAATGATCTCTCACCTGCAACTCTAACTCTATCCACTCATATATCGATGACCGACCCTTCATTCTTCATCTCATATCAATTCTGCTTAATTCTTTTACTTCTAGAATTTCCTCTCATAATCTCAATCTTTTCGATTCTATTCTCGCAGATCTGGATAGAATTTCGGATTGAGGTCGTCTCAACTTTGTGAAATTCAATTCTTTGAATAACTTCTACAAATCTCCTTCTCCAAAAAACCTCATAACTTTTCATCTCTTTTGACTGCTTTCCTGTTAACAACATAACATCCTAGATCTTAACACAAGGAAAAAAATGTCTTGAAACCTCACATCCTGAGTTACCAGGGCAGCCTCAATGAAACAGGAAGTTCTCTTTTAGATTGCAGAGACTTTTTCCTCTTCTCAGTGGCTCAGCTATACAGGGTCTAGCCTGCCCACATGTATTGAGTACTGCTTTCATATCTGACAGGGGTGGGCTCTGGTTTCACCCGGCTTTTTGACAGGGTCGAGTCAAAGGGCCAAAGGCTTATAAACTTTGTTCTGCTTTCCAGTTCGCTTGACCTTTTCTATCTTTTCTGCGCGATCTTGGTGCTTTATCTCTATCCTGCTAGGTACTGCACCACAGTGCTCGAGGGAACTTGTCACTCGCGTACCACCACCTTTACGACGCCCTCGTAGAACAAAGGATGCTGTATCTGCGCACGAGTTTTGTGTTGACATTGGTAGCTGCAGGCTAGTTCGCTGTGGTGGTTCCTTCTCTCCCACCACCTCTGTTCTGTGGAATTCTTCTTCCATCTTCTGTATTTCCTGCTGAATTTCTCTCTCACTTTAAAGCCTACGTCTGTGCTCATATGCATAATTTGCGCTAGAGGGTGACATTTGAGAGTATTAAAGTAGCTCCTTGAATAGGCTTCTGAACATGAGTGGTGGTGACATCTGTAAAAAAAAACTTAGGTAGGCAGATGTGGCAAATGAACTGAATTTCCTACTCACCCCATCCAAAACATCATTCAGATTATCTCAGAAAATCGCACTCTCTTCAATATTACCCTCAGATGGACCTTATGTCACAACCACACAAATTTTGACCTTTTCAAACTTAAATTTAACTTTAAAATTCTAGTACTCACACACACAAAATCTACCACAAGTCACTCATCAGAATTGCAAATCCTTCTATCCCCCTCTCATTCCTTTCCACACCAACACAAACACATTTCACACCACACCACTCATTTTCACCGTTTCCTTTCATCTTTGTTTCAGTCACAGCGAGAAAATCAAATTTGCCCTTTCTAAATATATCCATCACCTCTCTCCTCTTCTCCTTAACATTTATTCCTCTGACATTCCATGTACCCATACGATTCATACATTTTCGCCGAAAGATAGAAGGCCGCTTACGGCCATCCGACCTTCTCCGAAGCATGCATTAGCATTCCTGGCAAAGATAAGTGGTTAGTGGGCAGCCAACCTAACTGCCACCGTCCCTTAGTCGCCTTCTATGACACGCAGGACATACGATGTGGGCAATTTTTTCCTCCCCACATATAGGGATATAAGGGATAGGGATGTCTGTAAGATGTTGTCTAGAAGAGGGGTGTGAATATAAGTATATGTGTATATGATATGTGGATAAAAGGTGGTGTCTCTAAGATGTTGTCTGGAGGATGAGTGTGGATATGAACACAGAACAGAAAGGCAAATATTTGAGCATTCGAAGGTCGTACATACCATAAACAAAATGAATTTATATATATATATATATATATATATATATAACTCTTTCTATATATATATATATATATACTATACTATTATATATATATATATATATATATATATATATACACTATATTATATATATATATATATAACCTTAGCTCAACTCTACAACAGCTGCTGCTGCTGCTGCTGCTCAATATAGCCTTATAGCAGCACATGCCATACCATAATAACAACGCTCCATAACCTTAGCCTTGCACGGCATGTATGCTAACCAACAACCCATATGTATAGCCTTAGCCCTTAGCAACCCGCCCAGCACCATAACCTTGCTGCGCTGCTGCTACTATGTATATCTGTATATAGCAATATATATATAATATACATATTATATATATGTACATATATATATATATGTAACACTATGTATAGCAACCTTCTTGCTCTTCTTTCCTGCTAACCTTCAACAACAACTTATATATATACTATCTTTGCTGCTATTTGCTGCTCTATATTTAAATATATTATTGAGCGTTAATATTATCCAAAAATCTTAATATTTGTTCAGAATTAATCGGCAAAATAATCGGCAAAATTTGCCGATGACGATGACGATGACGGTTGAGAAGGAAATGCGATTTTGCCGTGACGATGACGATTAATCGTCAATCACTAATATATATATACATATATATGCTTAATAGCAACTTAACCAACCTTATATATATGCTTAACCTTATATATATACTTCTAATATGTATATATACATATATATAGCCAGCAACTTATATAGCAACATAACTATAAATATATATAACCTTATATATATATATGCTTAACCTTATGCTCATATGCCTCTTAGTAGCAATATATTAGCTCTTACCTGCTGCTACCATATATGTATAACCATGTATATAACTACTATTCTTGCATAACACAGCCTTACAACCTTATGCTTTATTATAACTATATGACCCTATTTAACATATATATATATTAATATATATATATACTCATATAAAGTATTTATATTATACTTCTTTATACTGCTATATATATACATATATAAATATATATATATATGCACTTATCCTTTAAAAGGAAGTTACCATATGTACTATATACATATATATACTATATATTTATATATATATATATATAACCAACTAAATTTTAATCTATACACTTAACTATATATATATTTATATATATATATATTTATATATATATATATATATATGTATATATATATATATATATATATGTAATAATAATACTTAATATAACCTTTCAACAACTATAATATTTGTAACATATATATATATATATACTATATATATATATATATACAACCTTATATTGCAATATAACTATATAACTTAACTATATATATATATATATATATACACTGCTATTACTATATATACTGCTCTTTTATACTTATATAACCTTATATATATATATATATATATATATATATATATATATATATATTTATATATATAGTTATATATATATAGTTATATATATAGTTATGTATATAGTCATTCTTAACCTTATATATATATATACTTATATATATATATATATCTTCTTATATACATATACATATATATATATGTATATAACCTTGTAACTTATATATATGCATATGCTCTAACCATATACTATGGGCTCTATAGATATATGATTAGTAACCATAACCGCGCCGCCTTAGCCTTAACCTTAACGCTGCTGCTGCTGCTACTATATATGTACTGCTAACCTTGCTAACAATAACCCACTTATTATAACTATATATATATATATATATATACTCACTTAACCATATGCTTAACCCAACATATATATATATAACCTTAACCAACTTATAACCTTGCCAACTTATATAACCTTATATATATATATGCTACTTGTATATATATGCTTATATAGCCAACTATAACGCCTTACCTCTTTTAACACATATATATATATTTATATATATGCTATAACTGCTATGCTCTTATAACCTTGTATATATATATAGCAACAACGCCACGCCTTAACATATATGCTTCTTCAACCTTTACTTCTTATTTATACTATATAACATATATATAACTATATGGCCCGACGATGACGATTGAAAAAAATATGCTGATTTTGCCGATGACGATGACGATTAATCGTCCTAATCGATAATATATATATATATATATATATATATAACAACATATATATATCTGCCATATATATAGCAACATAACTAACCTTGCATAACAACCTTAACTGCATATGCTCCTCCTGCTGCTGCTGCTAACCATGCTCATACTGCTATATCCTTTGCTGCGCCCATATATATAGCCAACTTATAATATATATATAATACTTAACCCTATAAAAAATATACTTAACCCTTGTGGACCAATGACGTATATATATATGCTTATACATATATCCAATAATATATACTTTATAGCACTGTAACAACGCATGTAGCCAACATCTGCTCTGCTGTATAATATTATATAATAACCTTAACCTTAACATATAACCATGTATAGCAACCAACAACGCTTAGCCTTATTATATATATACATATATATGTAATTATTATATATATATATATATAGAAACCTTACCACTTGCCCAGCTGCGCCCTGGTGCGTGGTGGAGGACCACACTGCTTCCAGGAGCGGCTGCCTGCTGCTCTCCCGGGCGGTTCCACGGAAATGAAGGAAAAGAAGTTATGAGAAATCGGCGCCGGGGGCGTCAGGAGCAGAGCACCTCAGAAAGGAGGTGCTCTATTGTTACAGGCATTGTGACATCTGAATTACAGAAGTGTGGAGGTGACACGTTGTCTGGTTTGAAGATCTGTGATAATGCACAAGCCCCGGGTGGTGACGTGATCTGCTCGAGAACGCAAGATCATTTGGCACCTCTTCTGGACAGCGTTTCTTCTTCTCTAGGGGAGGGTTTTGGGGCAGGTGTTTAGTAAATTGTTATTTGGGTGGTTGCAGGTATGTGTTGGTTAGATATGTATGGATGGATATGTGTAATCCATGACCTATTGGGAGGAGGAGGGGGAATATTGTATGTGTTGTAATAGAATTGAGCTGGTGAAGAAGGGGGAGATTTTAGTCTTTGGTGACAAGGGTGGGATGGATTACGTGTTTTCTGATAGAATTGAGTCCCCACCATCTCCAAGTGTGTGGAGATGGGGAGGATGGAAGTTTCATCGTGTAAATGTTGGATTGGGGTGGTTTTTGTGCAACCTGTGATAATTCTGAGGGCTGTGTTTTGGAAGATTTGTAATTTATTTGTGTTCGATTTTGAGAGTGCTGGGAACCATGCTGGTGAGGCATAGTTTAGATTTGTTCTGAGGAGTTGTTTATAAGTAGTGGTGAGTGTGTGTTTTCTGTCGCTGAAGTTGTGTTGAGAGAGGGTTCGGAGGGTGTTTAGTTTTCGTTGGGTTGAGGAAGTGATTTGGTCGATGTGGGGGGAAAACGTCATGTGTGTGTCATAGGTAAGTCCTAGTATTTTTGGGGTTTTGTTTAATGGAAGGGGGTTGTTGTTCAGGGTGATTATAGGATGGAAGGAGGATTGGTGACGGTCAGTGGTTAAAAGGGTGATGGAGGATTTAAGGGGGATGCTGTCATTCTGTTGGAGGTTAACCAATTTTCTAATAGATGTAAATATTCTTGGGTATGTTGTGTGGCTATGTTTACATCTGGGTGTTGGGAAATAAGACTGATGTCGTCTGCGTAAGTAATAAGTTTGGTGGATTGGTGGGTTGGGGTAGGTAAATCTGCTGTGAAAAAGTTGAACAAAAATGGAGAGAGAATGGCGCCCTGTGGGACGCCATTTTGTAATTTGATAGAATGGGAGAGGTTGTTTTTGTATAAGACCTTAGCGAAACGGTTGGTGAGGAAATTGGAGAGCCATTTTTTGTCATTATTTTCTAGGGGGGAGTGGAGGATTTTTTGAATAAGGATGTGTGTGGGGACGGTATCGAATGCTTTATTTATGTCTATTGCGGTGAGTATAGATCTATGGGAAGGGGATTGGTTGAAACCATTAATGATGTGTTGTGTGAGGGAGGTGAGGGCTGTAGTTGTGGAGTGGTTGCTTTTGAATCCGTGTTGGAAATCTGGGAGAGTAATGGGGTGGGAAATTTTGTTTAGTATTAATTTCTCTAGCAGTTTACTAATGGAGCAAAGCAGAGAGATTGGGCGGTAGGAGGAGGGGGAGTTAGGGTCTTTTTTTGGTTTGAGTTTTGGAATTATGAATGCTTGCTTCCAGATTGGGGGTATGTAGTTGAGCTGCCATGATTTGTTAAAGATTTCTGTGATTAGGAGAATTGTTTTTTCTCCAAGGTGTTTTAAGTGTAGGTTGGATATTGAGTCTGGACCTGTCGCTGTTGAATTTTTGAGGGTTTTAATGGCTTCTATTGTCATGTTGGTTGTGAATGGGGGTAGGAGGGTGTGGTCTAATTGGAGTTTTCTGAGTTGTTTTTTTATTTTCCTGTTATCGGGGTGGGTTGGTTTTCGAGAGATGTTGGCATAATGTTTAGCAAGACTGTCTGATTGTTGTTTTGGGGAAGGAAGGGAGTTGTTGGGTAAAGATGGGGATTCGTGGGATTGTGGGGGGTTGTTTTGGGGTTGTTTAATTTTTTAATGACTTGCCAGGTTTTTTTATTGTCTAAGCGTGAGATGTTATGTTGTAAGTATTCTGAAAACTTATTGGTAGTGTTGGTGGTTATGAGGTTGGAGATTTGGGTGTTTAGGTTTGTTATTTGGTTAGAAATGTGTGGGGTGTACGGGTTGAGTTTTCGGAGGGAGTTTCTTTGTTTAATGAGTTGGTTGATCTCAGGGTTGAGTTTGGGGTTGTATGATTTTCTGTGGCCTTTGGGTATATAGAGGTTTGCTGATTTAATGATTGTATTGTTTAAGTGAATAATGGAGGTGTGTAGGGAAGTTGTATCGTGGATTGGTATTGGGTTAATATGGGTTTCTATATGGTTAGTAAATGCAGGCCAGTTTGCTTTTTTATAGTTAGTGTATGTAGTAGTCTTTTTTGGGGGGGATTGATGAGGGGAGTTTAGAGAAATAAGAATAGGAAGGTGGTCCGATTGTAGGTCAGTAACAGTGTCCCAGGTTAGTAGGGGATGTAGGGAGGGGGAACAGAATGTAACGTCTGGGGAAGTAGGGGATTGGTTAACTTGGGGAGGGATACGGGTGGGGAGGTTTTTGGAGTTAAGGATATTTAGGGATTCTAATTCGTTAAGGATATGGTTGCCTCGGGGGTCAGAAGGGTAATCTTTATACCATGCTGTGTGGTGGGCGTTGAAATCGCCTCCGAGGATGAGATTTTGGAATGTGGTTAAAATTGATAGTGGGGGTGTGGAGAGGTGGAGTGGCGAATATAGAGATTGAAGATGTTATAGGTGGTCTTGTTCAGGAGGATGGAGCAAGATTGGGATTTTATCAGTGCTTCTGGAAACAAAATGGAGGTGTCGTTAGTTGTATTGTGGTAAGTGATGTTGTTATGGATCAGTGTTAAGAGGGAGTGTTGTGGGGGTCGGGAGGGGAGTAGATGGCGTCATAACCGTAGAACGTGGGGAGTGGGGTGTTTAGGGGGAGGGAGGCTTCTTGTATGATGGCTATGTGGATGTTATATTTTTTAAGGAAATGGTTAAGTTCTATAGCTTTATTGGTTAGGCCGTTAATATTTAATTGTAATATATTGAGTTTTAGGGGGTTAGTTATAGGAGGGGGAGGATTTTGAATGATAGTGGGAGGGTTACAAGTTGCACAGGAGAAACCTGGGTTATTTCTGGGGAGAGTTTGAAATGGGGAGCAGGTCAAAGGGATGAATCCACTCACGACAGCACATTGGATGCTGTTTAATCTGACTCGATGTTGACAGATGGGGCAGTAATATCTAAGGGGACCCGGGTTTCTCTCGACATCACCCGACCGAAGGAGAAGCAGTCCCTTCACCAAGAAAAAAGAAACAGATAGAAGAGGTAGATTGGAGACATTGTTGAATGAATGAGACAAAGATAGAAAAACAAAGCAAAACATGACCTGTGGGCCCGGCGCAAGCGTGGCTCCTTTCATCAGTGACCCTTCGGGTGGGAGGATTGGATGGTCTTGCTTTCCGGGCAAGTATTTTCCTTCTTCCAGGGACAAAACATACAGTTGAACCTCGCGTAGGTGCCATCCAAACAACACAATATATATATATATATATATATATATATATATATATATATGTTTCTTTATATATATATATATATGTATATATATATATATATATATACTCTATATATATATATATGCTCTTAATACAGGGTGATTCAAAACCTCTGCGACAAACTCCGGATGGCTGATAAAGCAAACAACAGGGAACTTGTTTTATTGATAAATAAGCTATGTTGTGGGCGGCACGTTCAAAATTACGGATGATGCCAAGGTAAACCACGTTGCGCTGATGTTTGACGCGTCGTTGCCCGGTAACCGGTGATTCTGGGTATTATATAATGTTGCATATGTGTGCGTGCGTACATCTGTACTCCGAGAGTTGATAGAGGTAACAATAAGGATATTTTGTTAAACAACGTATGTGTTTTGATGCGAGGTTGTAAAGCAAACAATGGTAGCTTGTTATGAAATCATTTTATTGGGGAAAATTACAGAAGGTGTTCAAAGTGTCTGCTCTGTACCTGATTACACTCGTTACATCGCCGTGCCATTGCCTGTCGGACTCTACCGAACATGCCTTCACTGTGTCTGATTTGATCAAACGTAGTGAATATTCGCTGAATCAGTTCCTCTCAAGTGTTGACTGGGTTAAATGGCTGGCACTCTTCACGCTTTCCCCCAAAGAGAAAATAATCTAGGGGCGTGAGGTCGGGCGATCTTGCAGGCCACGCAACAGGTCCCCCTCTCCCTATCCATTTGTCAGTGTAGACTCTTTCAGATGCACCCGTACTTGGTGGCTGAAGTGCGCTGGAGCGCCATCATGTTGGCACATGTCTCTGCGGGTCGCAAAGGGTATGTCGTCCATGAGCTGCGGAAGCGTGTTCATGGAGTGATTGCAGGTACGCTGGTCCAACAAACGGTGTGTGGGGATCGATGACAGGTCCCAGCAGGTAGATAATCCACCCCAGAATTCTACCCCAGATGTTACGGTAAATTTCTCCTGGTGAACTCTGATGAACATTGGTGCGGATTGTCCTCGTCCCATATTTGGCTGTTTCTGCTGTTGAAGTAGCCATCACATGTGAAGCACGCCTCATCGGTAAAAAACATGTGCAGGAAAGGCAGGATTATCGATGCTCCGTTGCAGAAACCACCGGCAAATCGCACACGGGGTTCGAAGTCGTTTTGCCCAAGTCCTTGTACTTTCTGCAGGTGAAGGTATGCATGGGCTGCTCCATGCATAAGACCCGAAAGCCCAGACGACTGATTTGAACCCATGGCATGGGAAGTGGCGCGTGTGTTAGTCGATGGGTCGTTGGCGACTCTCTCAAGCACCTCTTCTTCAAACGCAGGAGTCCTCGTATTACGCGGTCTTCCACCAATGCACCGGGGACGAAGGGTCCCATTCTCTCGAAGGCGCTGATGAAGGCGAGCAAACATTGTGTGGTGTGGGTGATTTCTGTGTGGAAACCGTTCCCGGTACATGAGGTGCGCTCTTCATTTCCGTTCGCCGCACCGTAACACATTATCATGTCGGTTAACTCGGGAAGAGTGCAGTGATCCATTCGTAATCGATGCCTACACTGTGCTGAATCAACGATGAATTGGGCAAGGTAAAGGTATTTCCACGTGTTCCAGAAGGACGTTAAGCGTACACATGTACGCACGCACAAACTACAGTAAAATTAGTGCAACCTAAATCGTCCAGTAACCTACATGTACTACGCGTCACACAACATAGAAACTGAATTGTACCTTCAATCGTCCGTAACTTTGAAACGAAGCGTCATACAACATAACTTATTTAACAATAAATGTTCCTTATCGTTTGCTCTATCAGCCCTCCGAGTTTGTCGCAGAAGTTTTGAATCACCCTGTATATATATATATATATATATATATATATATATATATATATATATATATATATATATATATATATATACTATATATATATATATATATATATAAATAAGTATCCTTACTTTAATTTATATATTTAAAATAATAAATGGCGACAATATTTGTTATTATTATTATTATTATTATTATTATTATTATTATTATTATTATTATTATTATTATTATTATTATTATTATTATTATTATTATTATTGTTATTATTATAATAATTGTGTGTGTTTATTGTTATTGTTATTGTTATTATTATTATTATTGTGTGTGTGTATTATTATTATTATTATTATTATTATTATTATTATTATTATTATTATTATTATTATTATTATTATTATTATTTATTAGTTACTTATTTACAACTTACAAAAACTCCCAGGAAGGGGCAAAACACTGTCAACAGTTCCAGCGCTCTTCTCCATCTTCCGCTATCCTCCAAGACACCCTCTTCTCTCAGTTCATGCATCGACGGCATTCCATGTCTTCTCAATGAGTCCTCCACAGAATTCTCAAATCTCTTCCTAGGTCTTCCCTTTGGTCTTGTTCCCTCCGGTCTCCACTCCCATTTCCTCTTTTCCACTCTCTCCTCCTGCATCACCTTTAAGTATATCTACCACTTCAATCTGCCTGCATCCATCTTATTTAATATAACCTTCACTAAAACCTCCTCCTCTCCTATTCTTTCGTTTCTTTGTCTGTCTCTTCTAGTCTTTCCCACAATAGCTTTCAAAAAAGTACATCTCCGCCGACTATATTCAATATATATATATATATATATATATATATATATATATATATATATATATATATATATAACAACCTATATATATATATAGTATATGTATAACAACTTATATTATATATGCCTGCTATAATAAATAATATATAATAACATAACCCAATATACTAACTATTATAACATATATACTGCTATATATGTATAAATATAATGTTGGGATATATATATATTTTTTTATATATATTTATATTTAAATCTATATATAGCACAACAACAACAACAACAACTGCAATTTATAAGTAAATATATTACAACCAACTTTTACATGTATACCAACATATCGCATTCCGAGATTATTTATTTGGAATCTTAATTTTATGATGAATAAAAGCACCAGAGCTCTGAACTTGGTTTATTTCTTTATGCTGACATTTCGGGAGACACAATGCATATATTGAAACAATTGTAAAAAATTATTCATAAAAATATTGTAGAATATTGAAACAATTTTAATATAATAAATAAAATAAATGAATGTATGAATTAAAACGGAGCAATAATACATCACCCTTTGCTTAGCTCACAGTTTAGGATTTTAACACAAACCAACCAACAAACCGATCTACGCTTTTTGAATCATTCTTTATTAGATCTCTCTCAACCCGCGTCACTAAACACAGATACGAGTGCCATCAAAACCTTTGTCATATAATCACCCGTCACCATTCCGTGTCTAAAATTAGTAAGCTGTATAGATAGTATTTTGTTTAGATTCATACATTCATTTACTTTATTTTATTATATTAAGGAAATTGTTTTAATATTCAACAACATTTTTATGTATAATTTCATACAAATTTGAGAAAATGGGATGCGCTGTGTCTCCAAAAATGTCAGCATAAAGAAATAAAGCATGTTCAGGCTCTGAAGGTACTTTTTATTCATCATAAAATTATATATATATATATATATATATATATATATATATATATATATATATAACATATATAATAATAATTTAACAACTATATATATATATATATATATATATATATATATATATATGCTCTCTTTCTCTTTCCCCTTTATATATATATATATATATATACTATATATATATATATATATTTATATTATATATATATATTAATAACTATATATATATGCTATATCCACTATATATATATGTATATATAACATATATATATACACATATATATATATAATAATAATAATAATAATAATAATAATATCTATAATAAATAATATATATAATAATATATATATATATATATATATATATATATATATATATATATAATATATATACACATATATATAATATATATATATATATATATATAATATATATATATATATATATATATACATATATATATATATATATATATATAATAATATATATACGCATATATATATATATAATATATAATAATAATATATATATATATGTAATAGCAATAATAATAATATATATATATAACTGCTATGCTGCTATTCTTCTTTATGTATGTATATACATGTAATAATAATATATGTATGTATTATAACAACAGCAATATATGTAATAATATATATATATATACATATATATATATATATATATATGTATAATATACATATATATATAGCATAATAACAACTATTATAATATAATAATATATATGTATATATATATTATATATATGTATATATAACTATAATAATAATATATGCTATATATATATATATAACATAATAATAATAATATATATCTTTCTTATACTATATGCCTGCTGTTGTAATGTATGTAGCAACCAACCAACCACAGCAACCAACCAACCAGCCTTGTAATATATGTATATAACAACAGCAACAATAGCAACAACTGCAGCATAGCTGTATATCTTAGCAAGCAAACAACATAACAGTATAACGCGCCTTAACCAATAACATAACCGCCTTATATATGTATATGCTTAATATAATAATAATATATATATAATAACAACAACAATATATATATATATACTATATATATAATAATATATATATATATATATATATAATAACATATATATATATATTTTTGTACATACATCTGTGAATTTTTAAATTTAATTTTTATATTTATTTTTTTCGTTATATATATATTTTATAAATGTATGGTCGAAATTTTTAGATGTCATTATTACCAAAATTAATACTTTGAAAATCATACATTAAAATGGTCAGTAGAAACCATAATCTTTCGTAAGCTAATAATAATAATAATAATAATAATCTATAATCTATAATCTATATCCCAGGAAGAGCTTTCACCCTGTCAGTTGGTCCAGCGTCTTCTCCTTCTGGTCCGAAACTCACAACCCTAGAACACTCCAGAAAGCCATTTCTCGGCGCAACGGTTTGGATGCCAGTCCTCGAGTTAAACACTCTCAGGTAGGGTTTTCGCCCTTTCAGTAGAACTAGCATCTTCTCCCATTAGGCCTCAAAACTCGCCTTCCCAGAGCTCTCGAGAGGAGTTTGCTCACGAGATACCAACGCTGGTCCAAGAGTAATGCAAGCAAAAGGAAAGGACCGGGTTGCTAGCCCTGTCGCCCTATAACCATGCGAAGAAGATCTTCATATGATCTGACCGTGACGAAACATCCAATCATTAATCTTCATCGTAATCATTATTATTATTATGCAATGAAAATTCTTTTTTTCTTTCCTTGACTTCGCTGAATACTTTATCCATTTTCGACCAAATATCGCCTAGAAGTAGATGTAATTATTTGTAATCCAAAATTATAATTTAAAAGAACTATTCCCAAATTTTTCTTCCTTCACAGAATATTTTAGTGAAAATCATATAATAAGACTGGAATAGAAAATTTTGTAGCTCCTCTAGTTTTAAATATTAATTTTGACTTAATTTTTATTTTGATTTTAATTTCGAAATATTTGATCAAATAAATTTTTAAAAATATTTTATTCAGTTTGGTAAAATTTCCGACTCCAGCAGTCAAATTCAAAATTTCGACTCTGACTCAGCTTGAATTAACACAGAGTTACAGTAAAACATTTTTTGTTTCAACTATTCTGAATTTCGCTTTCCTTTGAGATTTAAAAATATACCACTTTCAATGAATCTAATCTCCAAATGCTATACAGTAAAGTACCGAAAGACATGAAGATGAAGGCGCAACACATTACAAACAAATATATTTCAGTTTCGGAAACAAATATATAACGTAATTATAATGCAAATAATTTTTATTTTTATTATAAAACAGCCATTATAAAATTAACAGTTTAATACTTTCAGTCTCAAGTGTACTTAAAAAGTTAAAATCATATACTTAAATCGATATATATATATATATATATATATATATGTACATATATATATAACAACATTTCTTTAATAATAAAAATATATATATATATATATATATATATATATATATATATATATATATATATATATATATATATATATATATTGGTTTAATACTAATAGCGGAGTGAGGCAGGGATGCGTTATGTCTCCTTGGTTATTCAATTTGTATATGGATGAGGTTATGAAAGAATTAGAGATGGGGGAGGCAGGAAATGGTGTTAGAATGATGGAGAATGGAGGTGAGTGGAGGGTGCCCTACCTATTATATGCGGATGATTTGGTTTTGTGTGGTGAATCTGAAGAGAGTTTGAGAGGATTGGTAGAGAGATTGGCAGGGTGTGTAAAAGGAGGGTTTGAAAGTAGCGTAGATAAGAGTAAGGTTATAGTTGTGAGTGAGGATTGGCCTCGGTGTGAAGTTATGTTAGATGGTGAACAACTGGAACAAGTGTCTGAATTTAAATATTTAGGATATATGTTGGATGAAAAGGGAACGGATGATGCAGAGTGTAGTAGTAAAGTTGTGAATGGAGGAAGGTGGCTGGTGCAATTAAATTGTTGGTGGATATGAAAGGACTAAGTCTTGAGTGCGCTGGGGTCTTACATGAGGGTATGTTGTTACCTGTGTTAATGTATAGTAGTGAGTCTATGGTCTGGAATAAGAGGTATAGATCTAAAGTTCAATGTGTTCAGATGGACAATCTTAGGGGCGTGTTAGGTGTGAGAAGAATTTATAAAATGAGGAATGAACGTATTAGAGAGTTGTGTGGTGTGAAGAAAGGGATAAATGAGAGAATAAATGAAAGTACGTTGAGATGGTTTGGTCATATGGAAAGAATGAATGATAGTCGGTTGGTTAAGCGGATGTATAGTGGTGAGTGTGTTGAGAATCGACCGGCTGGGGGACCGAAGAAAAAGTGGATTGAGTCAGTAAAGGAATGTCTGCAGGAGAGAAATGTGAGTTTGGCAGAGGCGAGAAGAAAGGTGCATGATAGGAGAGAATGGCGGGGTTTTGTGAGAGGGTATGGTTGTGGCCCACCTGGGCCAAGGGATGAACCCTACACTGACGATATGCCATAGTGAGGGTCCGTCGTGGTCCCATGAAGCTCTAGGGTGGATTTTCTGACTGCGACGAGTTCTCACTAATAGGTATAGAGGGCGGTAAGGCTGGACTTTCTTTTCGACTTGTGTCATATTCTTCTACTACTTTCTTTTCCGATGCATGTCACGCACCTTACCCCCAGTCTTGGGGGAAAAAAAGGAAGATAATGATATATATATATATTCGTATTTATTTTTGCTACTGTTAGCCCACCACTCAAGGGCAAGCCCTAATCTAGAGGGTGTGCTCATTTTGTCTGAGCAAGACGCAGCCAAGAAGAGAGTAACACACATTCAGACGTCCGACCAGTGACGAACCTGGGTCTTTCGCTTAGTTGGGCGAGTGCTCTAACAGCTGAGCTACCGGACGCCATTTTGGTGCTTGATCCATTCCTTCTTGACTTATACGAGCCGACTCCACCGAATGTCCATTCTTCTTATCTTCTTATAATAAATAACTAAATCCAAAATGATGTTGGTCCAATTAATAATTTAATTAACTTTTATTATATCAAAAAGAATCAAGATTAAAATTTTGGTGCTCCTCCGTTATATTAAAATAGATTTTAATTTTTTAATTTTGTTTAAATTTTATAAAATTTTGTAATTATTATTTCTAAAAAGTTTCTTCACAGTCTGAACAAATGTTCACTCAGGAACCATCTCCTTCACCAGCACTCAAACTTCTAATCCCTTGTTGCAAGCTCTTGTGTTTCTTGGTACTCTTCTCTTATTCCTTTCTTCAAAATCTTCTCTTTTCTTTTTCCTCTCTTTTTAATGCATCCGTTTCTCCACCGCAGTCGACTCATATATATATATATATATATATATATATACCTGTACTGTATGTAACTGTAGCCAGCCAGCTATGCTAACTTAGCATAATATATATATACTCTTCTGTATATACATATAGTATGTATATGGAAATATGTATATATGTAATTTTATCTCTTATTATGTAGTGTAATCACTCAGAACATAACTATGTATATTGATATTTTTTTACAATAATCGTACTAACCAATATATATATAATAATATTTAACTATATATATTAATATGTATATATATATATATTCTTTAACTATAATAACAATAATATAATAATAACAATAATAATAATATATATACATATATATATGTATATATATAGCAATAATAACAACATATAATATATATATATGTAATAATATATATAACCTCTATATATATATATAACTCATATATATTACAAATTGCAGAAACAAAATGAAACTTCCCTTTCCTAAAATTATAACGACATTTTTAATTAATAATAATAATAATAATAATAATAATAATAATAACTAATAATAATAATAATAATAATAATAATAATAATAATAATAATAACAATAATAATAATTCCAACAATTTTCACTCAGGCTAAACTTACTTTGTATTTTAAAGTTGCGACTTAAACTCGACTCCTTGCACAGGAATTTTCGACTCCGACTCCACTCCACTTGCACATAATTTACGACTGCAACCACACAGGTCAAATTATACCACCGAAAATTTGAATTCACGACTCGAACCACGACTCCTCCTTCACAGAATATTTTAGTGAAAATCATATAATAAGACTGGAATAGAAAATTTTGTAGCTCCTCTAGTTTTATATATTAATTTTGACTTAATTTTTATTTTGATTTTAATTTCGAAATATTTGATCAAATAAATTTTTTAAAATATTTTATTCAGTTTGGTAAAATTTCTTCTTCACTTCTAAACAATAAAATGGCTTCAATTAATACATCAGTAACTCTCCTAGAGTTTTCATCTTCTTCAGTCTCTTTCCAACCCTTCTCTTGTTCTTCTCATTTCTTCCTTCCCAGCTGTTTCCAATGCATCCAACTCCGACGACGGTCAAATCATATATATATATATATATATATATATATATATATATATATATATATATTGCCATATATAATAATAATAATAATAATAATAATAATAATAATAATAATAATAATAATAATAATAATAATAATAATAATAATAATAATAATAATAATAATAATAATAATAATAATAATAATAATAATAATAATAATAATAATAATAATAACAAAATGATTACAAAGTTATAGAATTTAAATTAAAAAACAAAACTATTTAAATACAAACCATCTTCTTACCTTGCCAAAAATTCATAGGTTCTTTTACATCAGTCAAACAACGTCAAGTAACTGGTTTCTGTTTGGTTTGTATATCACATAAATATGCATTTTCTGTGGCAGTACCTGATACACTCTGGCAATTTCTAATGCTGCATATTTCAGTCCTCTGTGTATATATACATATATATATATATATATATATATATATATATATATATATATATATATATATATATATATATATCATATATATATTAACATATATATATATATATATATATATATATATATATATATATATATATACTCATATATATATATATATATATATATATATATATATATATACTATGCTGTATATATAGCCATATATGCCATATATATAGCATAATATATATATATATATATGTATTTATATAAATATATATATATAACTATATATATATATATATATAATAAATAATAATATAATAATATATATATACTATGCTGCTATTAAGAACCCAACCTAATAATATACTTCATATATTATGCTGCTCAACTGTATCTTATTGTAACAATATATATGAGTATATATGTATTATATATATATAATTACATGTAATAACTTAACAATATATAATATATGTATATATATATATATATAACTTAATATAATATAATATATAATAATAATATATAATATACATATATATATATACCATATATATATATATATATATTTATATATATATTTATATATATATAAATATATATATATATATGTATATATATATATATATATATATATATATATATATACACTCTTTCTACACTATATATATATATTTAGGTATATATATATATATATCATCATCATCACCCACCTTCCTTCCCCAAGACTGGGGGTAGGGTGCGTAACATGAACATGAAACAAAAAAGTAGTAGAAGCCCATGACAATTCGAAAGAAAACCCCAGACTTACCTCTCCTTTATACTGTGTGAGAAGTCGTCTCAATCAGAAAATCCCATAGATTCACGGGATCAACGGACCCTTACTATTTAAAT
>JABUQX010052632.1:17500-47293 GCA_015478945.1 Trachelipus rathkii | reverse complement strand
ACTGAGAATTGTCAAATGGGATGACGATTAGGAACTGGAACATAGTGGTCAGACTCTAAATTTTAGGGTATAAATTTTAGAGAGAAGGGAGGATTGATGTCCAAAATGAAAGTGTAGTAGGAAAGTATTATAGAGAATTGGCAAGAAGGTGGTGGGAGGAGGGGGGTAGCAATTAAATAGTCGTATTTGAATGTAAAGGGACTAAAATCTTTAGTGCGCGTAAGGGTGCTTAGCATGACGGGTATGAATTGTTACCATGTGTTATTGTATGTAGTGAGACTATGGTCTTGGAATAAAAAGTATAGAATCTAAAGTTCAAAGTGTTCAGAAAGGGACAATCTTAAGGGGCATGCTAGGTGTGAGAAGAATTGATAAAAATAGAAAGAATTTAATAGATTGTTATGATGGTGGTGGGAAGAAAGAGGGTAAAAGAGAGAATAAATGAAGTGTAGATTTGAGATGGTTTGGTCATGTGAAAAGGATGAATGATAAGTCGGTTTTTAAGGATGTACAGTGGCGAGTGTGTTGAAAACAGACCAGGCTAAGAGATCAAAGAAAAAGTGGGTTTGAAGTCAGTACGAATGTCTGAGGACAGAAAGTGTGAAGTTTGTCAGAGCGAGAGAATAAAGGTGGCATATAGAGAATGTGCAAGGTTTTTGGAGGGGGATATGGTGTGGCCACACCTTGGGTCAGCAAGGATAAACCCTATACACTGACGATTTACCATAGTGAGGTCCGTCGCGGCAGTCCGTGAAGCTATAGGTTGGAGATATTTCTGAACCGTGCGGATGATGCAGTGTGAGTAGGGGCAAGTCCTTACTAAATGTAATGAAAGTTATCTTTAGGAAGGAGTGTAAGTGACCATGGGCTTTCTTTTTTTACTTTGTCATATTCTTCTACTGCTTTCTTTTTCCGATGCATGTATCGCACCTTACCACCAGTCTTAAGGAAAAAAGGTAATGAGAGGAGTGGATATATAAATTAAATTATCACTAATATAGGTGTGAAGTATATGTAAAAGGTAGTACATTATATAAGTCTTAGAGTGTAAATACTTATATATAGGTGATCTATTAACATTGGGGAATATGTTATTGAGCTTAACTCATAATATATATATAATAATATATATATAGTATAGTTATTAAATAGTATAAATATATAAATGATATAATAATAATAATAATAATAAGATTAAGTATTCTGAAAGTTAATAAAGCCCCAAATCAGATGAAATAGGGAACAAGATCAAAAAAGATATAATAATATTCTAAGAAGAAATGTAAGAATCAAAAATGAATTCAGACTATCATGATGTGTATAATGCAAAGTAATTATATGCCATCGGACAGAGTACCTTGGGCATATATAAAACTATTATGTGAAGTACTATATAGACTGACTAGTATATTTAGAGTATATGTTATAAACCAATGTCTAGAAAGATACAGTATAGTAATTTCACCTGTATTTTAAATGATTAAAAGACTTACTGATCCCTCCACTGAGGACTGGATAAAGGAAGGATTGTGAACAATACGGAATTTTAAAAGAAAGAAAAAAAAAGATACGCAATCAAATCCCCCAAAGAGATGAAAGCCATTTGTTTTTTTTTTTTTTTTTATAAAACGTCTTTTTTTTAAAAAATAGAGATTAAAACGAGCTTACGTTATTTGGTTTTAATAGCTCCAACCTTAGTGGAAGGACAAGTGTGTGCTTCCAACACTGAGGGAAAGGTGCTGTAGATATATGAGACATGAGATATTGAACGAGGGGAAGGGGTCGGGGGGTCTAAGCGATACGGTTGCGTAAGCATTTATATTACCGCTCAAAGAAGAACTCGGATATATATAAGGGGGAGGAATGCCACCGGGCCGATCGGTCGCACGATTGGTGCTGGGAATCTTAGCGAGTCCTATGCGGGTCATCTAGAGGAGACTCCCGAGAATAGAGGAGGAAGTGGATTGAGTGCACGCTTCAAGCACCCGAAATTCAAAATGGTGAGATATAACTCTGGAGGAGAGGGGCAAAAGAGAATAAGGATGGGAGTACTGAGCAGAAGTGCGAGAATGAAGAAGGTGAGAAAGGAGATGGAGAGTTGGAATGCCATAATCGTCACCAAAGGTTTGAGATTAGAGGTAAGAGAATAAGGCTTGGCTCGGGATGACATCGGGTAGCTTTTCAGGTTGTTAGGTTATGTGAAACAGAAGGGATCCGGTATATTGTCAGAAAGAGGAAGGGGAGGATGACTACTCTACATGGGCCAAGGAGAAAGTGATAGTTGGCAGAAGTTTCTTTGGCAGATGAAGGCCATATTAAAGGATATGCTCAGTAGGGGAATAGGCACCTAATGGAGAGGTTTAAAGCATATGGAGTGGAGCAGGTCTTCTCCGGTTCGTCTGAGATGAATAACGCCCAACCTGGCTTTAGAGCCCTCTATGGGTGGATCTTGAAAGATTGTGTATTTTTTTTTTCCTTTGCTGGTGAGGTCGACAAGACGATTTTCTCTAGCTTGAGAGTTAAAAAAAAATATATGAAGAAAGTGGATAGGCACGAAGTGATAGGTAAGACTGGCTAGTATATCCGTATGTAATTCTCTCGTGTTAACTCTGTCGTCGCATGCACTCTTCTGCTCCATGAGTGAGAAAGCATGGCGCTCGTGTGACTTCGATTAACCTTAGAATATTGGCTCTAATATAATAGATACAAATATACTACAGATCGGAACTCAATTGAGATTTAATGTATGAGAGAGAATATGAAAATATTTAGTACTAATACGATAAGAATGATGATAATGAAATTACTGCTCAATTTAATAATATAATATATACCCTAGTTCAATATTAATCATAGTAGAAAATATATTTAACATGAGTACTTCACAGCTACCTTATGAGGTACTAAGTAAGCTCCGAAGCTGCACGTCATATCAAGAGTCCATAGCAGTCATATTGCTCCATATTCTATAAGTTTTCACGCGTCAGTATAGACGCATGACGCAACGGCCCCACCGGCAATTTAGAGGCTGAGCAGGCATTTCACGTGATACTAGTCGCGCCAACACCGAAACGCAGACGCCTAGGAGCAATCCAGGCGATGGAGCTGTTGGAGAGAAAGTATATGAAATTAAAGAGCACTTAGTGAATGGTTTGTGGTCAAGATGTCTACCCAATAGCGCACAAAGCTTAGGGGACGTGGCCTGAAAGATGTGAGTGTAAGAATTTATGGAATGAGAGAGATAAAATGAGGAAGTGAACGTAGTCTTAATGGTAAAGAGGTTAAAGCATATGGTGGTTTCAAGGTCAGTGGTGTTCAAGGGAATTGATATAAGTGGGTAAACGGAGACACGGAATACCGGAAATGTGTGGTGAGGATTCATATGTTTTGGAGATATTAGGTTTTGAGTATGGCTCTTATGGTGCAATAGTTCGTTGAGAAAATAAGGTGCGAATGAGATAGATAGTCGGAGAATGAATTCGGGCCTCCACCACCACCGTTGGTTAAAAATATTAGTGAGCGAGAGGACCTCTATAATGCAGTGGAGCTGTAAACGCTACTTGCGAGTGATACATGTGTACGGAGTAGCACTGCGCTGGGAGCAATCCCGAGAAATACACTGTGCAAATAGATATGACAGTGCAAGTAAAGTGAATGTTTGGAAGGCATGGTAGAAAGCGGTTAAGTGTTGTGTTAGTGCAGAGGCCAGGACGCAGAAGAAAAAAAGGTGCATGGGAATAGGACCAAAAAGAATGGCTCGCCGTTAAGTGCGGGGTTCTGGATTGTAAAAGGAGGAGGGTATCGGTGGTGGCCACAGGTAAGTGAATTAAGCCATGGGGCCAGGTGGATTGAATTTCCCGATGGCCCACTTTGCACGCGCGGAGTGACTTTACTGGCAATACAAAACTACGTATTAATGTACTAATATTATAAGCGAGTTAGAATGTACAATGAGAGCAATCTCCTTCAGACTATAAAACGTGATTAGAGAGAAGGTGCGGATATAAGATTTACACAATGTTTACACTTTTAATTATATATTTAGTTCATACAGTACATCGATTTACAGTTCAAAAAAATAAGAAAATATAAAATTTTAAAAATACAATATTTTTATTTTGAGGATGCACTTCTTCGTCCCGACCGTATCGTACAAATGGATGTTGGAACGAATCTTCTTCAAATTATCTGATGACCGCAATTTCAACAATTGTATGCTTTTGCAGGGACGTGATGATTTGGATGTTGTTGGTGTAGAATCTGAAGTTGATGGCAGGTCAAACTTTTCAGTGGAAGGGTTGCATGGTGTTCTAATTTAAGAATGAAAAACAAATAAAAAAATGTCTGTCTAATAGAGTGCCTCTTCTTCTCCGGAGTAGAACTTAGAATATAAATAGCAATGTGCAATTTTGTTATGACTAGCATTAGCTATTGACATCTACCTGATGCAAAGTTTACACTAAACCTTAATAAATTTATTAATAGCCTACTGATATATGGAGATAGGGTTATATTGTGTAAAATTCTGTGAACCATATAGTAGATCTGAGATTCCGTGTATAACTGTACAATTAATGGAATGGTACACAGTAAGAGAGCACACTAGACTGGGAGCCCGGTAAATGCTGGGGGGCCTTTCTTGTTTCTACTATGCATTTGTCTATTACGCTATACTGCACTTGATTAAGTAGTTCTAGGACTCGAATGGCTTTATCTTTTCACTATGCTGTTGCTGTTCGTCTTATCTCTAGCGTGTTTTCTTCCTATTTATATATATATATATATGATATAACAAATACACTTACTCATTATATACCCAGTCTTGGTGAGAAGTAATATATAATATAGTATCAAGTAGTCTAAAATAGTATATAATATATAATATTATATAATATATATATATATATATATAATATTTATAATATATATATATATAATATATATTATAGTATATATAATATTATATATATATATAATATTAATATAATATTATATATATAATATATACATATATATATTAATATATATATATATTTAAATATATATATTAATATTATATATATATTAATATATATATATATATATATAATATATTATAATATATTATATCTATACTATATATAGATATATATATTATATTCTATAAGCTCTAACTTTTATACTTACAATTTATACAAATCTTTGTCCATAAATATATTTATATATATAGGTAGCCTATATAATTTAAATAAATTGATCATTAATCAGTATATATGTATATTATATATATATATAGTATACATCTATATAGAAAGAACTAGTCAATATCTATACATTAGCCCTTTCTTGATTACTCTAGTGGTATGAGCTCACATATCTATAGTTATTATACTATTCCTTATACCTCACCTGTATCTAGAGGTTTCGTCCACTCTTATAATTCATAGTGAGCAGCACTGATACTGATATATATACATTTAATTTAATAAAAAAAAAAAATATAATAAAATATTATATATATATATATATATATATATATAATATATATATATATATTATATATATATTATATTAGACTTATATACCTATGCTTAATGTATCAGCTATAATACTATTATATAATATAGTATAATAATAACTATATATATATATACTTATTACTATATATTCTATTTCAAATGCTATTATTATACCTTTATATATATATCGTACTTTATATATAGGTATCTATTACTCACTATTTCCATCCGAGACTGAGTTGTAGGTATATATAGTATATCCCCTAATGATAATATAGTATAATCATTTATATATATACTTAATCTCAGGTATCTTCTCTACTATATTATACTATATTACATTATATATTACTAAACATATATATGTTTATGAGTATAACTACTAGAATATTATCATAAATCACTGAGTTTGATTTTTTAACCCCACTATATGAATATTATATCAAGTAAAATATATAACTGACAGAAATCCACTAATATATACTACCTATTACCTGTTCGGTACACTAACTATATTCATATCCACTAAATATCTCTAATTATACTATATATTATCACTCACAGTATATATATATATATATTATATATAAATATATATATATATATTATACTCATACACTAAGCTTACCGTTTCTATTTACTCTATATATATATAATATATTATTATTATATAAAGTTTATACTCACATATTTATAAATAACCTACTATTCAATTATAATATACTCTGCCAGCCTCCAACGTATACTTATACTTATATATATATATATATATCTGGTATTTTTGTTGATGATTAACAATATAAGTTCCACTCAATCATTTCTACTACTATTACTTTTATCCGGCCATATTTTCTCCGTTACAATCCAAGCTATTATACTACTTTCCGTATAAATAAAACTATGTATGCTTATATAGAATAAGGCACCTTCACCTTCCTTGGCACATGCCTATTCCTCAATACCGGTACAGCTAAGCCCTCACTCTTTCTCGAGAATTTCTACGATCTTCTTCCACCTGCCCCCTCGAAATTCTCCAAAGGTGTGTTCTTCCGGCTCCTTCGGTCATTACACACACGTACGGTTTTGCCAGGGTAACGATGAAAGTCTTGGATTTACCGTGTCTAGCAGAGCGACGACCTCCCGATATACCGCGCTGGATCCCAACACTCTCTCCCATACTAACCCATCCCGAAATACTTGTCAAGTATCAACGTTTCTTCCAATTATATACATAAGCTCTTGAAACTCAGCATTGTTCGAAAATTAGGAATTCCATCCGTACCGAAGTACTTTCGACCCATCTTGTCTGACCTCCTTTTGGGTAATGATCCTCCTTAATCTCTAGTCACCATCACTATATCACCACACAATATATTATATATATATATATATATATATATATATATAATATACTATATATATATATATATTATATATTAATTATACTATTATATATATATATTATTTAAATATATATATCCTAATATATATATCTACGATAACTAATATATATATATTAGCTACATTCACTAATTATATCACCCTAATCTCTATGCCTATACTCCTTACAGAGGCGTCTCACATATAATATATATAGTTCTGAGTGATAATAATATTAACAGTTTATATACTATTAATATCACTATATAAAATATATATTATATATAATATATATATATGAGTATAAATAGAGCTCAACAGAACAAAAAGTTAACAGGGATGAATAATGAGGCTAACTAATCACTATCTACTCATTATTGTCTAATATAATTATATATATATTTTATAGCTCCCATCTCACGTCTGCACGCTATAAATATACAGCTAATACGGTATACTATATATATCAATATAATAATATAATCATGCTCCAAACGCTACATATATTAATATAATTATATAGATTGATGAATTTCTATGAATTCTAATATTATCTATACTCACTAATTATTAATAATATAATATTATACTTAAGTATATATATATATATATTATTAACGTAATTACTATATTATATATTATTTATAGTATACTCAACATGTATTAATTAAGGTCTAATTAATTTACATGCGTCATTTTTTTGCGATAATTTTTGGCTTTATAAAGCCATACATGTCGCAGTTCTAAATTATAAGCTCAATTGACTGTCATATACGTTACGGGACAAAATAATACTTGAAACAAGTTTAGGGTCACTCTGTTGACACCGAGAAATTGCTCGTTAATTATTACTACGAGTTATCTAAATTATTACTACTTTATTATATATTATATGATTAGAGATTTCTAATATGATGAGTCTGAGTTATTCTCCCTAACAGACTATTTTATCCACTTAGGTATATTAATCAAGGCATACCTCGTGTTTAAAAAGATTTACTCCAAATTCGGATAAATAATAAATAGTAATATACTTATAAAAATAAAAATTGTCTATTATGTATTACTACCTACACTAGTATAGGTCACATATTTTATTTTTCTACAAGTTATTACATCTTATTAAAGTAGTATATAGTATATAGGTATTATAAATTTAATTTAATAGCTAGATAAAGAATATATCTAAAGTATAATGCAGTTATAAGATATTTATGTATTATATAGTATATCATATATCATTATATATATAATACTATTTTTTTATTATACTATACTATACTATATATTTTTGTACCCTTTCTATTTATTTATAAAATATATAATAATATATATATATATATATATATATATATATATATATATAATATATAAAATATAAGTTATAGACCTACATTTAATGGTTAAAAATGTTGGAAACCTATATGATAATTATAGTTTAATATCTCATCGTACTCAACAATACATATATTACTATATATATAATAGATAATTATCTATTAACCCATAATAGATAATTATCCTTAATCTCATACTTTACCATTATTATATATTATCTTCTATATTACATATGCTCATATAAGTGGCGTATCTAGAATTTTTTTCGGGAACCGACCAAAAACTCGTTTCTTTACAACACACACACACAGCACATTACTATATACTCATTTAGTGAGCAATATAGGTAGTAAATAATATAACATAATATTATACTATGAATATTAGCCTCTAATATATAGATTTATATTATCCAATCGATTCTAGCTATACTTCATATAATATATATACTATATATATTATATATATATAAATTATTATAAATAATATAATATATATATATATATATATATATATATATATATAACTATAATAATATATAAATAATAATATTATGTATAAAATATATATATCAATATATATACCTATATTATATATAATATATATATATATATATATATATATATATATATATATATATATATATATATATATATATATATATATAATATAATATATATATATATATAATATATATTTATATATATTATATATATTAATATATATATAAATATACCTATTTTATAATATAGCCTACTAATACTCTTAAAACGGAAGTTTAAAAATATAACAATTTAAATATATTAATATAAAGCTTAAATTAAATATTTCTAATACTAAAGCCACAGATACTCTCTCATTTTAAATACTAGTATACTTTCTTATATATACTATGCTAGCTCTACATATTATACTCAATATAAAAACTATTAATAGTGAGGACTAGGTGACCAAACATTAGACTTTCTAACAGTACAAAATATTGAGGCATATATATAGTAAAAACTTAAAATTAACTTCTCTATATCCTAGAGACTGCCTTTAAATTTAAATCAATCAGGAATAAAGAGTTCCCAAAGTTCGAAGATAAACACATTCTTTCAAGTATATATCAAAAGATTATAGAAGTATGTAGAGGAAGGAGATCTAAGTCCAATAAAGTCTTTATTCAAGCATCTCTCATATACGCTCTTAGTTCGCAACCTGCTTAAGTAAGGTTTTTAGAGTGTTTCATAAATGTTTAAATAAGGTTCCTTCTCTTGAAAAAGCTATAGAATCTCAAGTCTTGGTAAGAATTGCCAAGTATTTTCCTGCCACAAAGATGTAAATATTTGGAAATGGCGGACATGACGAACAGAGTGAACTCAGGTGCGAATTCGTCTCATTATATGCTAATTTTCGTGGACGAGGTGATCTAGTTCTTCTCACTGATCGGATTTTATAACTTCCAAAATTCAATTTCTGCGACTTTTACTAAATCCTCTCAATTGGGTATCTTCTTTAGAGATCTTCTCGCTTGTAAGATGCTACAGTGCACAAATCTTTTTTTCTTCTCCATCCTCTAATGTTCTTCACCACCATCCTGTCTCGAGTCTTTAACCGTAGTATTGCAAGGCAGATATAATTTCTTTGATTTAAAACCATCTTCATAATGCGTATTTATCTATTTTCCTGGTTCCGTATGGAGATGGTATTCTAATATGGATGTGCGTTGATAGTTTGATGAGTCGGGCAGGATGTTAGGTCATTGAATCTTTTGGTATTTCTTAATTTCTTGTAGCACCTCCTACATTTCAATTTCCCTTCCAGCCCTCAGATTCGATGCTCTTACACATTCTTTTCAAACCAAAGGGTCGTGGTACTGGTATTTCGCTTTCTTCTCTGATGGCTTCAAGTTAGTTGTAATTTAGCATTCACTTTATTATAGGTGGCGCTGCCAACACAAATAACTAAATAACTAGACGTGGTTGCACAATCATCGCTTTTTGTAAAGATCTGTGTGTTAAATCTCTCTTACTAGGCTCAATAAATTAGCCCTTTCATTAGGCTTACTCTTTCCCCTAAGAAAAAGGTCTTCCTATCCAACTTTTGTAAGTCCCGCCCCATTCATCCCGTCCTTCCAAACTGTTCATAATTACCATTTTTCTCCTACCGTATGCACCATTTTTAGTTATGTATATTCTTTTTACACCTCCTATTTAGGTTCGAACATCTTTCTCTTGTATATACTCTGATCTCCTCTTAATGCGCTCTTTAGGCACCTTCAAAACCCGCTCCACGCGGTTTCTTATTAATAAATTTTAATAAACGCATTATTCTTGAGGTTCTCAAATTCATTTTCACCTTTTGACCTGATTCTTACTCCTCCTCCTATTTTTTTTTCCTACTTTTGACTATTTTCGTATCAACGTGTTATTTTTCCCGCCAGCAGCTATTAACGTTAAATAAAGTTTCCGCTTCCTTATAGTGTCAGTTTAAGTTCAAGTTTTATAATCTCTTTCAACACTCTACCCCACTTCCTGCATCATATACACAAAAATGTTATTCACTTTATTTGCAAGCAGCTCTGAACCTAGTATAATTTTTTTCTCACTCTAATTTTATTAATCCTTTAGATGGAGTGTGATGGCTGAGTGTAATTCGTTTGTTAGTTAAAACTTCTCTTTGGTATTTCACTTTTCCTCAACATTCTTTTCAACATTAATGGTTGAATCTAATTTTGAGATTTCCATATTTATAGTGTTTTCAACCACTACAGCAGATTCATTTTCTTCTTTATTTGATGCCTTTGCCTCTATTATCGCAACCATATCAACATTTACGCTGATATTTTGGGATATCTCTCTTTCGCGACATTACACTCCTTCTGACTTTCTCTCACAGTACTATGTTCCTTCTTTTCTTCGCATCATTTTTTAGCCCCTCTACGGCAAATTTTGATATCAACATCACATACTTCAAACATCTCCCCTTTATTCTCACACGCAATCCAGTATAAGACTCAAATCATACTTGCCTTGTGCATTTTTCACATCTACTTAAATCCCATCCTACCTTTTTAATAACAAATGCATTTGTTTCCATACTCTAAGCTAATTATATTTTTACTGAATACTCTTGTGTTTAAAAAGTATAAATGTATTACTTTACATCACATACCTCTTTCTCTCACACAAATGTAACATACACACTTATTCCAACCAAAGTATATTACCTCTATGCCGTCCATTGTGTCGTGAGCTCAATTATACTATTCCGTAAAAGATCGCTACCTGTAGTCCCTCCGCTTCAATTCTTGCCTCCCTTCAATTTCTTCACGGTCCCACGCTCCTCACCGGTCAACACCTGGTATTGACTAACCAAAATTCAACTTCCCTGATATAAATAATTATATCCTTTTGCTGATTCATCTATCCTAACCATTTGAGCCTCACGATTCCTTTTTCTTTAAAATATTCATTTTTCAACTCAATCACATAGCGTGCGCTCTCACATCCCATTAAAACACCTCATTCAGATTATCTCAATTTCAAATAAGCAATCGAGACAACACGTGCGTCTGTTCACATTTCTCAACATGTCAGCGAGGCTCAGAATGGACCAAATGTTACATTTGCTCTACGACACATTTCCATCTTCCTCATAAGCGCGTAGGATAGTATGAGTTGTCCACGGAAATTCATCATATCGAGTTGGGACACCAGCATTTCCTTCACAAAATATAGTTAATATCAAATGATAATATATAAAATAATATTTAATAATATACTAATATATATATTACTATATACATACATATACTTATATACTATATTACTATCTACATATATTATTATAATAATCATAAAAATCATACTAGTATATATACTAAATACTCACGTACAAGGTTAAATCACTTTCGAAGTATATATAATATTAGTACTCACGTTTAAATATATATAATAATAATTTAGTTATATATTAATATTATTTAATTAGGGTAATTAGTAAATTCACTATTTTACTATACTATACATTATTATATAATATATATATATATATATATATATAATATATTATATATTAGCGTAAATTAATATTATCACTATATATATATATATTATTATATACTAATCTAGTTATATAATGTCTTTCGATATTGGTCAAATAATAAAATATTGAGCGATACTATAGTAGTATTATTTATTATATATATGACATTATAATAAAATATATATCTATATATATATATATTATACTTTATATATATATATATATATTACATATATAATAATAAAATCATATAATGACACGAGCTTATATATATATATATATAATTATACTACGTGCAGAGTTAGTATAGCTACTATCACTCACATAAACCACAAATAGAGATATATATATAATAATAATATTAATATATATAATAATATATCATATATATATTATATATACTATACTATTAATAGATATAATATATATATTAGTAGTAGTAGATTATAATAATTTATATATATAGTATTTATATATATATATAATATATTGCACCTATATATATCATATATATATATAATATTCTAATATTATAGAAGGTGGCTAATAATATATATATATTATATATAATATATATTATTATACTCACTCAAAACTCAGTTAGATAACTATAATTACTAACTCACACTTATATATACGTAATTAAAATTAATTATATATATATTACTAACTCTCCGATTAATACAATTATATAGCTTATATATTCTATATATACTATACTAATATATATATAATAGTCATTATGAGATATATATATATATACATTATATAATATAATATATATATATATATATATACATACTATAATTATAATAAATATGGTATTATATATGATATTATAATGTGATATATCTATAGAGGTGACTAGAATATATATATAAATAATATTAAAATAACCCAATTATATATTATATATATATATATATATATATATATATATATTATATATATATTATATCATCAATATTATTTATACTATCATTATTTTTCAAAATCTGTTAATATATATAAATTTAATATAGATGTAAGGAGAATCAAGACTATATGGGTGTATAATATAGTATTATATATATATATATAATATATAGTTATTCTTTACTATCATACTAGTAGAATTGAGTATTATATCAATATAATACATATCATAGATTTATATAGATTTTCTAGGTAAAAGACCACTTATATTAGGGTAATATTTATATACTATCGTATATAAGTAGTAGTATTATAATATTTATATATATGTATGTGAATATATATATATGTGTATTAATATATATATAATAATATATTTATATTATCTATTTATTATATAACAAAATTATATACTAACTATATCTAACTTTTATATATAGTGCTCAGTAGTAAGTTAAAAAATAACCTATAATAATATTAATTATATTTATACTGTGAATATATTATAGTAATATATATTAATAGTATATAATATTATAATATATAAATGTAATGACTTATAAGTATATAGATATAATATATGGTAAGTAGCTCATAAATATTATTCTATTACATATATACCTTAGTAAGATGCATTATATATATAGTGATAATATATATATTATATATACTATATATATGATAATATAATTATATATATAATATATCATATATATATAATATATTATATATATATATATAATATATAATAATATACATTATATAGGAAATATATAAGTGTATTATATTTCATATTAATATTTATATATAATAATATGTGAAATATAGGAGCTAAGTATATTAACTATAAGACCGGTAGCTCATTATGAGTATTATGATCATATATATATTTCTATCAATAATACCGCGAAATCAAAATAAAATACTATAATATTATAGATAATATATAATAATATATATTAAATATCATATTATATATTATAAAGTATAATATATTATATATATATCTAATATATTATAATTATATTGATATAATATATATATATATTATATATATATATTATATAATATATATATATATATATATATATATATATATAATATATAATATAATATATATATCATTTACTCACCCCACGCGTAGTATGAGTAATATTATTATAGGTATATATAATAGTTATATATATAGTATTTAGTATACGGATAGATTATATGATATATATATATATATAATATCCTTAGTTTATAATATTATATGTATAATATTATATATATATTATATTTAATATATATATTATATAATATATGATATATAAATAATAATAATTATAACTATACATTATAACTATAAACCTCACTTATACACTAGCTCACTATATGGCCCTATACTATGTATACCTATACTATATACCTACTATTATTATATATTATACTATATATATATCTCACCTATATATACTATACTATCCTCTATATAACAGAATCTATAATATATTATTATATCCTATATAGATAGCTCACGTACTCATAGCTATATATCTATACCACTATATAACCTATACTCTCATACTCATTTCACCTATTATCTTATATGTTATATATATCGACTCATCACATACTAATAGTGACCCTACAATTATAACTATATCACCTCATATATTATATATATATAGTATTGAAGTGTATAATACCTTACTATATCACTTTATTATATATATTACTACTAATATGAATATATATCATGTCTAGTGGCAGTGAGGGTACCTTGAAGATTAGCACTTTGGTAGGCAAAGTTATATAAATAATATATATATATACTATATAATAATTAGTTATTTTAAGTATATAATTAAATATATATGTATGATATATAATACCACTAAATATATATATATATTAATATATATAAATATAATTTATATATATATATATAAGTAATAATATAACGAAAACTCTTAACGCAATAGCGTAAACCTTGATTTATCGTGAGAAGGAAAAAATTTTAATTTTTCCACGGTACCCTTTTGAATAAAAGCTATGTTTATTTATGTGTATTTAATGCCATTAAGTATTGACTCGAATAGACCGACATACGGCCTACCCTTAGAAATTTTTTAATAATTGATTATGTTAATTATGATAAAAAAGATATCTTGACGTTAATGGCACCGAGTGTAATAAAAAATGTACATATTATTAAAATTCAATAAAGCACACACCTTCACTGCCTCTATTCCATATGAAGTATGGGGTTACCAGCTCTATTAAAATGGGTTAAAAATAGGCTATACACAAACTTAATTCATTTAATTTATATGTAACATATTTATAAGGACCGTTAATTTGATCCTTTCGGTGACTAATTAAAAACGTAGACAAAAATTATGCAGGAATTATAAACCACATAACGGTGCTCAGAGTGGGAATGGTTTGAGACTGGAAAGGGACGGTAAAGAGTGGAGGTTGAAATTGTAGGACCACAGTTGCCCGAGGTAGAACTGAAGTTTAGAAATTGAGCTGAAAATTAAGAATACACTTTCAATGAGTTAGAAACTGAAGGGTCAACATAATTGGTCATGAAAATATTCACCATTCCTGTCAGTTTGGAGACTAAAATGTAAATTAGGTTGAATTTAAGACTCATGATGCGGTAGAAACTGGATGGTGCAAAATTGGTTTAAATTATGATTTCTCTTTCCGTGTGTCCGAGTTTGGAAACTGGACGGTTTTCCAATTTGGTTTGAAACTTAATTACTATTTCCGCGTGTTGTTTTAGGCTGTACGGTTCAAAATTGAGTGAAAATTTTAATACCACTGCGGTTGGACAATCTGGAGGTCAAAATTGGTTGAAAATTATGACCACTCAATTTAAAATGTAGATTTGGAGATTTTTTTACTGTAGTTTGCTTGAGGAAAAAAGTAGACTCACTATCCTGGTGTAATTGGAGATTCAAAAATTTGCTTTAATTTTCGACCACTTTGAAGTTGAAGTTTGGAGAGTGCTGTAAGCTCAATTAAATTTGGCTAAATTAGGACCCCATCTTGGGTGGACTCTGGTCCGCAATTTGGTGAGAAATTAACGCCCACCAATCAGCTCAGTTAGTTTTACAAGACTGAAGGATCAAATAGTATGTTTGTAAAATGTTTACCCCATTTCCCTGTTCGCTCCTGAGATTGGATTATAAAATTGCTTAAACTATGAAAACAATCTCACTTCGCTGGATTTAAAGGTCGACGACTTCAGCGGGGCCCCCACGTGATACGAATATTGTGTTTCACCATAGAATTTTAGGAGTTTGACAAACCTATTGTGATAAACGCAATTGTCAGGTCCATATACCATACGTGTGTCCAGTTGATATTTAATCTCTTCCATCAATAGAGGGAATGGCTTAAAAATTTTTCTTCGCGTTATATATATTGATCTTTTCCAGTCATGTAAACTTCTGCAAAGACTGTAATCTATTAGAACTTCGCCACACTTCTTGCATTCAGATGGTCTAACACCCTGGATGGATGCCTATGACCCGTATCATCCTACTCTTCTCGCTTCCAAAAACTTTAATTATCATACGCCATCATTCTGTCATCCTATAAATCACCATCTCCACACTAGCTTCCACTTCAGGAGTCCCTATCAGTTCTACGCTTAAGAACGCCGCTGCGTGTATTAAGTGCAGCTCCAATTTCTGATAATTGCTTGGTCTCTGGAACCCCCGCTAAATATAAGCACTAAGCACATCACAAATACATTTCTTTCGCGGTGTGGGGCAAGTCGTCCGTCTGCCGCTTACTCTCAACTTTCGAAATGGTTGGTCTCAAATCATCACAATCATAGGACTGAATTGAAGAACAGTGCTTCAGTGAAATTTGGGAGGATTGAACAGTTCAACAGTGCCCAAGAATTTTTGTAACATATACTACTCCTATTGCGCATTCACTCATCTCATCAATCTCTCCCTAGTCACGTTATGGCAGGACCTGTACTGGTACAAAATTGGTTGAAAATTAAGACTATTTGAGTCCCGAACTGGAAGGTCAGAAAATTGGCTAATAAGCTTTGGAAAACACATATACCCTCGACTTTGAATTTAGAACCTGCTCCTCGCTTACACGACTGACTAACCATCGAGTAACTCGCATTAATATGTTTACCGAAATAGCATTAATTCAAAATTTTCTGCGTTAGTCCCTTATTTCACGCCTGTGTCAGTACTTACCCGAAAGAATCCGTCGAGTTATTCCGAGGCTCCATTTAGCGTCTTGACTGTGGTATAACCAAAACCGGGGGAGCCGGCTACGCTTAGGCCTGTCGGGAAACTAATAATTATCATCGAGAGGTTACATACCACATTTCCGGGTGTATTAGTTACGACTGAAGTGGTTAAATACTGAAAATTAGACCACCGTTCCGGTGGAAATTTGAATAAATTTTTTAAAATTATATCATTGACGGTGTTTGGAAACTGGAGGGTCAAAATTGGTCAAAATAATGATTCACTCATGCCTTCCAGACTAACTGTCGCGCCCCCCAGGCTATTTAGATACAGTGATCTCTCAACAATCCCCCAGCAAAAGTCTGGTCCAGGTTAAGCCACTGCACTCAAAGGTTTACGTCTCCCGATCTCCTGTTGCCAGGGATAAGTGGGTTTGAGTCCCACTGGCTCGTAATGGATATATATATAGTATATATATATATATAATATATAGTATATATATATATTATAATATATATATATATATAGTGATAATAATATATTAGTAATATGATATATAATATTATATAAAATTGGATTATATTATAACATATATAATAAAAATTAATGTATAACGTATATTATATTACTACTGTGTGAATTAGGTTGGAGAATGCCTCCATTCAAAATTGCTTGGGTTTACTCCTTTAAATTTGGAGTCTATTTTTTTTTTTTTTTTTTTTAAATTTTGAAATAATATAGCTTAGTATAATTGAATTATTAAACAATGAATTTAAGAGGGGAACGAACGGATCAAAAAAAGTTTTAAAATATTAAAACGATGGATGCCTATCTACTAGGGATCGTACGTTTTGGGAAGCTTACAGACAAGACAGTAAAGGACTCGGAAAATAGGAATCCTTACTTGGTTTTTAATACCAACTAAAATAAAAGAAACACCATTCTTACGTGGGTTTTTTTTATTTATTATCATACCTTCTTGTTCTTGTTCTTGTTACTTGTTCTTGTTCTTGTTCTTGTTCTTAGTTATTGTTCTTGGTTATTGTTCTTGGTTATTGTTCTTGGTTATTGTTCTTGGTTCTTGTTCTTGTTCTTGTTCTTGTTCTTGTTCTTAATTTATTTGTTATTTATTATTATTGAAAATTCAATTTTGTTAATTTACATTGTTATTATGATTAACATGTTTATCTTATTATTATTATTATTATTATTATTATTATTATTATTATTATTATTTATTATTATTAATTATGTATTCATTTAATTTTCTAGGAGGTTTTTGGAGCCTGATAGGGTCAAATATTTTTTTAAAATTTGACATTTTTCGGTATTAATCGCTATTGATTAGCATATAAATTGTTAAGTGTTGCATCAACTATTGTTGAAAATGACTAGTTGTGCGAGTGGAGAACTGGATGTGTCCAAGTATTGGCCTTTTTAAAACTATTTTCCACATTATCCGTTGGAATTTGAAGAATTTGGGATATGGGTCAACATTGGTTGAAAACTAGAAACCATTTTTTCTGTTGTTTTTTATGAACTAGTTTATTTCCAAAAAGTTATTGTAAAAAATTAGGTTTATGGTTCATCACAAAATTAGGTTTATGCTTAACCACAAAATTTGGTTTGAATTATGACCAGATTTCAGCGTAGGAGGTGTTGGTATACAAGAGTTGTTTTAAAATTGTTTCAATTTTTGCGTAAAAAGTGTGACCATTCTTGTGTGGTATTAATTTGGGTTAGAAAATTGGGCTATATTAAATACGACAACTTCTATTGGAGATTGGAGATTGGAGGTGTTAAATTATTAAAAACTTAAGTATTTCCGTGTCGAAACAGAAGGGTCAAAATTGGCTTAAAATTATTATCATTTCCGATGGATTTTATATTGTCAGGGCCAATAATGGCTGAAAATTAGGACCATATATACTTCCGGAGGAAACTGAAAGGACGATATTTTGCTGAAAATTGTTGAACTTCTTTCATTTAGAGTTTAGTAAGACTTGTATAAAGATGTTGATAATTTGTCAAAAAGTAGGTACATTCGGTGAAATTGGATGTAGAAAAATTGGGCTATAAATTAAAATAGCTCATTTCTATATTGTTGGATATATTGGATGAATTTGGAATGGTTTTTACAAATATCTTGTTTGATTTGAAAATTATATTTTGTCCTTGTAGTAAACAGAATGTTGGTCATTTAATAGGCTTAAATTATTTTCATTTTCCTTGGTGTATTTTTAGTAGTTTCTGTTTTGGTGTTTGCCAATAATTGGCTAATAAATTAGTCGACTTGCTATTCCGGAGTGAGACTGAGGGATGGTTTCATAAATTTTTGCTTGGGTTTTTCACGACAATTATGACTCTATGCTACGCTCGTTGACAGTTTTTTTATGAAGAAGAAACTCTTAACGGAAAGTGTTGGAATATTTTCTAAAAATTGTAGCAAAACTGGCTTCCCTCCAAAGTGAAGAAAAAAAATTTGAGAGATTAAAGAATGAAATTAGGCAATAAATTTAGAATTAGTGAAGAACCACTTCTAGCCGAAATTGGAAAAGATAGGAGTATAGTGTTATCGCATACCATTTGTTTAGTGAATAAAATTAAGTAATTTCCCAGGTAGAGAACAGAGGCTAAAATTGGTTAAATTTAATGACCACAACATTCAGAGTGGATTTAGGCTCTTTAAGTGACTTGGAGTGTTCACACATTTCGTTTTCCACAATTAAATTTAAAAGGAACAAATCTCCCATAAGAACTTCCCGTGTAAATTGGTTTCGATAGAAAATTGGCGCATAAATTACGACCAACTATTGTGACTGGTGGTAGTTTGGAGACTGGAGAGGTTCTCGTAATTGGATTTATTTCGGACACTTCCCTGCGAGAAACCGTAGGTCAAAATTCTTGTGAAAATTAAGACCATTTCCAGTGATGTTTGGAGACTGAATTGTCAAAATTAGTTGCAAGTTTGAACCATTTCCTGCCATTTAGGGATTTTAGGGTCAAAATTGGTTGAAATTTAAGACTTTGCGGTAGAAAATGAAGGGTCAATATTGGTTTAAAACTATGAACATTGCCGTTGGAGTTTGGAGACTGAAAGGTAAAAATTACTTGAAATAATTAGGACTTTTCCGGTAAGGGAAATTTTTTGTTCAAACATTTTTTTGAAATTAGATCTCAAAACTTAAAAGATTCGCAAAATATGGTGAAATAAAAAGGATCACGTTCCGAGTGGAATAGAGGATCAAATTGCTAAAGATTACGACCACCTGTGGTGGAGTTTTGGAGACTGGAGGGTCAAAAATGGCTGAAAATTAGGACCACTTTCTTTAGAAACAGGAGGTCAGAATTGGCGGAAAATTAAGACCACTTTCATTTACGTTTCGAGATAGAAGCTAAAATTGGTAGAAAATTTTATCCATTTCCTATCGATTGAGAATGTAGGTTTAAAATTGGTTGAAAATTAAAGAATATATCGGTGGAAATGGAGCTCAAAATTGCTGCTTTAAACTATGAAAACCTACGGGTGTTTGGAGAACCTGTAGGGTCATAATTGGTTTAAAACTAGGACCATTTCCGGTGTTTTTTAGACTATATTGTCAAAAATGGTTGAAAATTAGGACCACTTTCGGTGGAAATTTTAGGATCATACTTTGTTAAAAATAATGATCGCTTCAGGTGAAGTTTGGAAACTACCACTTTCTAAGAAAGCTATGTAAAGTATTATTTGCTAACAAAGTTATGTAAAGTACTACTTTCTAAGAAATTGGTAGAACTGGCTATAGAATTTGACAACCACTTTAGTTGAGATTAGAGGGTATTAGTATTTCCAGTAGAAAAAGAGGGTCAAAATTTCATTAAAAAATATTATCATTTCCTGTGGATTTTAGACTGTAGGGCCAATAATGGCTGAAAATTAGGACAACTTCCGGAGGAAACTGGAGGGACAAAATTTGATGAAATTTATGACCTCTTCATTTGGAGTTTGGAAACTGGAGTGTTGAATTTGGTCAAAAGTAGGACCACTTCCTGTGGAAATTGAAGTAGAAATTTGGCTATAAATTACGACCACTTCTAGTGGAGATTGAAGATTTGAGGTTTAAAATTGATTGGAAATTAGTATTTTTCCTGGTAGAATACGAAGTTCAACAAATTGGCAACTGAAGGTCTAGATTGGCTAAAAACTAGGACCACTCTTAGTAAAGATTGTAGACTGAAGGATCAAAATTGATTGAAAATGTGGACCATTTCCTATCGTTTGGAGAGTAGCGGATCAAAATTGGTTCAAAATTGTGACTATTTCCTGTGGAAACTTGAGGGTCAAAATTAGCTTAAAATTATGAACACTTATAGTGTAGTTTGGAGACTGGAGGGTCAAAATTGGTTGAAAATTTTGACCATTTCCGGTGTATTTTTGGTTGTGTCATAAATAGATGAAAATTAGGACTACTTCCGGTTAAAGTTTTAGGGTCAAAATTTGCTGAAAATTGTGACCACTTCAGGTGGAGTTATTAGACTGGAGGGTCATAATTGGTCAAAAAATAGGAGCACTTCAGGTAAAAGAAGCTCAACGACAAGCATAAAAACTGCGTAAAAGAAGCACCACCGCACGGATAAAACCAGCGTAAAAGAAAAAACAACAAAATCCGTAAACCATCGTAAAAGAAGCACCACCCCATGCATAAAACCAGTGTAAAAGAAGCTAACCCACAAACATAAAACCAGCAAAAAAGAATCACCCATACAAGCATAAAACAAACGTAAAGGAAGCACGAAGAACCACCACATTCATAGAATCAACGTAAAAGAAGCATCACCACGAGCATATAACCATTGGAAAAGAAGCCCCATCGCAAGCATAAAAATAGCGTAATAAAGGCACCACCACAAGGGTAAATCCTGCATAAAAAAATACTAACAAAAGCATCATACCGTAGTAAAAGAAACAAAACATCAAGAAAAAAACCAGCGTAAAAGAAGCTCTACCACAAATATAACATCAGCGAAGAAAAGCACTCCTACAACGCATAAAACCCTCTAAGCAGAAGCACCACCACAAGCATAAAACCAGCGTTAAAAAGTACCACCACATGCATAAAACTAGTGAAAAAAAGCACCACCACAATCATAAAATCAAAGAAAAAGAAGCACCACAACAAGCATAACACCAGCTAAAATGAATACCCCCACAAGCATAAAATCATCGTATAAGGAGCACCACAACAAGTATAAAACCAGAGAAAAAAAGCAACACCACAAGCATAAAACCAGCGAAAAAGAAGAACAACCACAAGCATAAAACCAGTAAAAAGGAATCCCCACACAATCATATAACCATCGTAGAAAAAGCACCACCACGCGCTTAAAACCAGTGAAAAAGAAGCACCACCAGAAGCCCTAAACCATTGCAAAAGAAGCAACACCACAAGCATAAAATCGCCGTAAAAGAAGCACCACCACAAGCATAAAACCAACTTAAAAGAAGCACCACCACAAAGAAAAAACTAAGCAAAGCTAAAAAAACTATACAAAACTAAACAAAACAAAAAAAAAAAACAAAAAAAAAACAAAATAAACACTGAGTTAATCAAACCAATATACAATACTATTCACATCCGAACATAGCTAAATAAATTAGTAAATTATCTTTCGTATCTAGATTCCCAAATACAATAATCCCAACGAAAATGAGTAGAACATGGTGATGAAAGTTAATGCAGAAAGCGTGCGTCTTGGAACACTATACTAAGATACCTCAGCCGGCGTAAAATACTAGTTATAGGAAGAACACGAGATTAAATCTCAACGCGTCTATCATTACCTACATGCAATAAAATCGGCAATGATTTTACCCTCAGTATTCCGTCGAGTGTTATCAGTTATTATATCATCTATAATTCTGACCGAGTTAATGATGTGAGTATAACGGAAAAGAATGATTCATTACACCTAGACACTACTGCGGGTAGACACGAAAATCAAGTCTGGCTATATTTCTATCATCCATCACAATTACAAAAGAGTAATATATACTAAGAATTAAAATGTACTTAGAATTATGTGTGGTCCTTTCACTGTTCTCGCATAGTTAAAAAAGTTCTTCTTATATTTTACACATCTATGTTTTTCATGAAGATAACTTACAGACACCTGACACTATATATAATAACAAAATATTAAACTGAAAACTTAGTCTATAACTGTTATTGGATATAATTTTAACATTACAGCGGACTAAACAAAGTACGTCATAAAGTATCACAGGGAGCGTCTATCGAGATGAACATAATTGAGTTTACAGGCAGCCTAGTCTAGGCCATTTTTATCACAACACAAAGGGTCATATACACTTAGTTTATTTGAGGAAATACTATTGAATATACGCCATTTCCCATACCATCCTCCTAGGTCCCCAGAATTTCCAGGATGTCCTGGAAGAATTTAATATTAAGCATGTAAGAACCACCCCTCTCCATCCCGCCAGCAATGGTATCTGTGAACGGTTTAACCGGAGCTTCATTTAAATTTTAAAGTGTCTGGTGAATGAACAACCTCAACAATGGGATAAGGAATTGGTTTCTTCCGTTCTTATTTACAACACCACCAGATATAGCGCCTTACAGATGTCACCCAGCGGATTTTTCTTTTTTTCCAAGCCGATACCCAGCAACACACCCAAAAACTTATCCATCAAATTGGCGGGATATGAAAGTTGTGGAACAAAGCGTTTATGAACCTTGTCAGAGTCGAGGCCCAGGTCGTAGCGAAAAAGGTAAATCCTACACCGTCATAGTTGTATATCAAAAAATTTAAGAAATGGCCGGAGGGCCTTATACTAGCATTGGAGAGGAGGGTTAAAGGCTGAGAAACCAAGTGACAACGTATTGTCATACGCAGTAACTTGAAGATCGTCCATTCTTCTTGTTGCTCTACAAGATTCTTATGAAAGATTCAATTTTCATTACAAAGTACTCACGACTTACTCCAAATTTCCAATAATAAACAGTATCTGATAGAAAAAACCGAAAAGACAGTCTGAGGTCATTAAAACAAGGTCTTTCACAACAGATATTCTAAAAGGCTTTAGGCTGGTGCTTGGTTAAATGTATGACATTCACATTAATATATTTATCCCCATTTATTATATCCTCTCGATCTCAATTCTTTATTATATTAAAACTTATTAAATAATAACAGCTGTTTAAAATCTCAGCCATAAATTTATTCTTGGAACTCATCCTAAAAGAGTGCACAATAAACCTTAATTTTAGCTTAACCAATAGTTTCTATGAAATCTAATGATGAAAATTTTCCTAAGTCAATCTCTGCCCGGGAGAAGTATGTGAATTGCATAGGGTTACTACCTAATTCCTGTCATGGCTTAGCCAAAGATAAGAAAGTGATAAAAAATGGCGTGCTTACACGAATCAGATACATCCATTGAAAGACTGGCCAAATTGATTGTCAAGCGAAAGGAAACGGCATCAATCCTGTCTTTCCTTTTCCCACGGCAGTTCCGGACACAGAAGAATTATTCTTAATAGGTCATCCTTTTGGACCCATTACTTTTAGGGCACTTATTAAACATAAGAAAACACAAGTGTGTTTTTGCATGGGGTTATCGCCTACACGGCTTATAGGACTCTGGTACTCATCAAGAACAGAAGTATTACTAAGTCCATTAGCTCCGCTGAGTCACACTAAAAAATTTGAATTTGATTTCTTCGATGAAAAAGAACAATTTATATTCCTTTTCTTTCTCTTCTAATTCAGTTGTTTTTTCTTTAAACTTAAGGAAATCTTCATACTTTCTGACCACGATTGACCATCAACTTTTGCCTGAAAAAAGGTGTTCCAGGTTCTATATATTGCTCTGAAATTGGTATTTTGGAGAAACCTTCTGACCACATTTAATTGACCACAATTTTCCTGGAATGGTTGATTCAGTTATAGAATATCTACTCTTATAAAATTATGTTGCCAGGTCTATTCCTCTCACCTTGTGTTGATGATCATGATCATTCCTATGATTAATCTCTGAAATAGTAAGGGATCCTTCCCAGTATCCCCATTTACTTCACACATAAATTATGTAACTGCTCGGTCAGAATAGTGATTGCTCTTTGTATAGAAACTGTTCATATCAATGAAATGGTGTACTTTTGAACAGAATTATTAAAAAGTTTCTCCCATCTAATGAAGTTTTTCGCCCATTAAAACTATGAAACTGGTGTAGGTGTTGAAGTTTTGAACAATGGATCATGGTTGTTGTTGAGGAGACTAAAAAATATACGTGTGTTTATCAAGATTTCTGAGGTATATGGAGATGTAGAAAAACTTCACAGGTCTGGGGAATTGTGAGGGCGAGGCTACTCGTTAGAAATAAACATGTGTGACTGTATTTGTATGTCTTGGCGTTTTTCGTTATGAATTTTCCAAATTCTTTTATTTTTTAATTAAAACATATTCCTGGGCAAAAATATTTTTGAAAGTCGCATTTAACTGATTTTTTTTGATGATTATACCGGTATATATATATATATATATATATATATTATATATATATATTTATATAATATTATATACCTATACTTAATATATATCTGAGTATATTCTCTATAATTATACATAATATATATAATAAATATACCTATAAATTTATATCTCTTACGGGTTATTGTAACTTTTTGATATATATAACTATTATTATATATTATATATATATATATATATATTATTTATTACTATATCACTACTATAATCATTTTCCATGCTGATAGTTATTAGTACATGTATATATATTATATAATATAATAATACTATATATAGGTATATATACCTAATTATATATATTCATTTTATCATTATATATATATATAATATATTTATATAATTAACTATTATATAAATTATAATAATAGTTTGTATGTTTCAATACATTTAAGCCTTCATGATATTTCCAATCTGCAAATAAGTATATATATAATACTATTACTCTAGTATAAAATAATATATATTTATATATATACTTATATATATCTATATAATAAATATACATAAATAATATAATAATAAGATATATTATAATATTATATATTAGTTATATATATATATATAATATATATAGGTCCTTATGAGCGCACTCCTATATCTCTCTATATAATATTTATTTAACAAAAATATTAGTAAAACTAATGCTGCATACTCTCACAAACATTATACAAATAATAATAGTGGAAAATAAATAAACGGAAGTTTTACATTTATATTACTCATTTAATTAAAGTACTCATGATCTAGTTATAATTATACGGTAGAATAATACGTATATCCTCACTGTGATGATTCACTCAAATAAATGTCTAATATGAGGTATAGCGAGATTACTATAGGAGATGATCTTTTTCTTATTATACAAGAAATCTGTTATAGAATTTTGTAGAAATATTATTAGTATATATATATCAATATATTAAAATTTATACAGGAATAGCTATATTATATATATATAATATTGGGGTGAAATTTTAATGACTTTTATTACTGATCTTTAATCATTACAACATTTTCTGACATTTTCAGTTTGTTGTATTGAAATCAGCGAGAGGCGCTAGGATTATTATGAGAAAGTAATTATATATATATATATATATATATATATATGATATTAGTAATTATTATACTACTATATATATATATATACTATTCTTATATACTAATAATATTTTAAAGCGATTGCAATTCCTTTTTTTTCTATGAATTTTAGGGAATTGTGTAGATTCTTTTTATTCTTACATTGTTAACTTCTGATGTTAAATTCTTTTCTTATCAGATCTCTTCTGATAATACAGTCTCTTGAATAAAACTAAAGGAAACTATCTATCCTTTATTTGGAACCTTCTGTTTTCAACAATATTAACCTAGTTTCTTTCCTGTAAAAGCTCCAATGTGTTAAATAGAATAAAATTCTTATTTCTTAATATTACTATTATTATATTTCTTATATTATATTATATATGGTAAAGTTTTACTTAACGCCACAACACGGAAACGCTTCTGAGCTCGTGATTCAGAAAAGAAAAATTTGTCACAGGTGGAGCCTCTATGATCCTATTAAAGACAGAACGTTATTTTTTAGCAGCGCGAATGAAGATAAATAAATATAAAAATCAAAATAAAAAAAAATAAAACACATCATTATCTCAATAAAATAACAATGCTACAGCGAAAAGGCTAACATTTTGGATCCTGGTATAAATAAATTTATACTTCGGAAAATGTAATTAAAGAGTACTCCCAAGGATTAAACCGCACCGTGGTAGAGTCGGGGCTCTCTCTCTCGGCCTCGGAGAACTACGGGATTAGCGACTATTGTGCTCCTCCAGGGGAGGGTTGTCGCGGAACCCCCGCTCATTTCGGGAGATTTGGGTGTCGCGGGGCGTTCCTGCGCCCCTCCCCTACTCGGGTTATGGAAAACGGTCGCGCCTCTGTGTGCCCCGTCGCTCTGAGTCCCTTACATTGCCGTTGGAAGTACCTTTTCAACATCTTATTATATTTTAAATTTCGCCCTAGAACAGGTAAAAAAAAAAAAAAAAAAAATAATATAAAAAAAAAAAAAAAAAAACGGAAAAAAAAAATAAAAAAAAAATCATTGCACATATAATAACATCTATCTATGTATCATAGATGCTACCTGTCGAAAAAAATTTTTTTGATCCGAGCTTCCCGTTCCGTGTGGCGTTTAAGTAAACTTGTTGTCCTAATTTATATAGTATATATATATAGTATATTTTATATATATATCTATATATATAATATATATATTATATAATTATCATTATAATAATACTATAATAATATATATAGTGTTCTATATATATATATATAATATTGATATAAATATTAATTTATTTATAAAATAGTATATATATATATTATAGATTTGAGAAAGGCTTTTGATTCAGTATTTTTTTAGTGTACACTTGTTTAGTATATGATACTCGCAATTAATTAAGATGCTGATGAGAAAATACGAAAATTTTGAAAATATTTACAAAAAATTAAATAATAAAGTAAGCAAAAACGTTCATTTTGCATGAGAAAAAAAAAGCGCTTTTAGTGCTAAAACGTGAAAGAATTAAGGTAGGTAAAAAATAATGTTTCGGGGTAAAATTCTTTTCCTTATTATTTTTTTCATATATTGATTCTGTTTATATTTTAACCAATACCTATAATAACCTGAACTATGAGAGCCGTAAAAAAACGTAACCTAATGGATCGACTCGATTGCAATGTAAACCCTATCTAATCTCTCATATGAGATCAGATGATGTCAGTAAACTTATACCTTAAACTAGATGGATCTACTTTACCGTAACTTTTTTTCTTCTTGTCGCAGGGGGTTTTTTCAGGTTGTGAGAATTATTTTTTTCATTTACGCCTCTTCTTACTTCTCTCGAGCTACGCTGACACAACGTACGATGCTTAAAATACGATTTTATTTGGCCTATAACTAGCTTGATTATTTGTATTTAAAATATTTTTGATATCTTGCTTATCAGCACTCCAAATGTGTATTGTGTATCACACAATAACTAATATATGAAAAAAATAAAGATTCACTGATCATGAAACTCAGAAGATATCATTGTGACAAAGTAATAAATATGTATATATTTATATTATATTAATATATTATATATATATATATATATATATGAAATAGATACTATATATATAAATATAATAGTATATTATTATATATATATAGATATAATATATATATATATATTATATATATTAATAGATATTATAAAGCTTTGTATATATATATATATATGAAGTTTCATGGTGCAGAGAATGTATTTTTATTCTTATTTTTATTATTTTCATTCTATTGCTTATTATATTGAACAAATCATCTAGACTATCTTCAATGTATATTATTATTACTTTGTTATATCTATTTTAATACAAAAAAAATTAATTATTTATATAATATCGTACTTTTTTTTTTACGTCCGTTTGGCAGCACCCGGGACACAGCCACGTCTCTTGATATTTTCTGTAGTGCAAAATCTGTACCCGAGCAAAAAAGAGAAAATTGTTACGGCAAAGTTGATCAATCTAGGTTAGGACCGAAATTATATTGCATCGCTCGATCCATATAGGTTACGTTGAGTTTTACTTGCATCTCGATCCATACAGGGTTAGATTTTCGGTATACTGCCTCTACGTTCAGGTTATATGTTTTTGTTAATGTATACACAGAATCTATATATGAAAAAAAAAAAACAATACGCGAGGTATTTATGTAAAAACACATTATTTTTACGTTACCTTAAATTCTTTCACGTGTTAGCACTAAAATGGCATTTTCTTCTCATGCAAATAAACGTTTTTTGCTTACTTTA
>JABUQX010052632.1:5000-15000 GCA_015478945.1 Trachelipus rathkii | reverse complement strand
TTTAGAATAAAGGTTACTATCTTGTTATAGAACCTAAATGAATGTATGAAAAAACATACTAATATATATTATATATAATTACTATTATTGGATTTATACGAGATATATATATATATATATATATTGGCCATTGTTTTTCTATAAATTGAATTTATATCATTACCCTATGCCACGACAAGTCAGGGCCCTTTATTCTGATCAAAGTTTTCGAGGTTCGCCCTTAGGGATAGTCTACAGTTTTTCACTGTATTCAATATGATTAGGTATATCGAACTAATGGAATATATTTTCTTTTTTTATTACATCGTATTTTATACTTCTTTCAGTGAATTTGGTCAATCTCATGTTTTTTATAGCTACTTGTAGTAATTCTTCATATCTTCTAATTTATGTTAACCATATTTCTCTGTACATTCGTTAACCGTTTATTCTCCACAGCTTTGGATAATGAGATAACATTTAAAATATATTCATGCACATCTGTTATATATATATAGCATATGTGATTTATAGATATGCACTAGTACTATCTTTATTATGATGAGAGATTAACTTCGATACCTCATAATTTTATTATATGCTTTCTAAGTAATTCTATCCTATATATCTCTCTCCACCTGAAATTGTATTAATAATATATTATAGTATAAATAAAATTATAGTATTTGCGTGTGCTAATGCGAATATATATATATATATCTGTTTCTTATTAAGTTACTAATTTAATAACTGTCAGAGTTTATATTACCCAGATAATACCTAGAATATTGATTTCTTCTAATATATATATGAGGTCTACTATATAGGATAATATTTTTAAAAATAAATAATCTACAGAGTCTCATTAAATAAAGACATGATAAAAAATTTAATAATATTTTGGAATTTTAATTCAAGTAGGAGTCAGATATAGCTATCTATACTGCACAGAAGTAGTGAGTGAGTGATGATATATATTTGTATATTTGCTTTTATGTATCATTTGCTTTAATGTAGCAGTTCACAGTGAATATATATATTATTAGAAATTATATATATATATATGTAATTAATCACTAATATATCATATCAATAGACCCATATTTTATATATATAAATTTTGAAAGGAAAATAAACTATAAACGCTCACTATATCTGAAAAACAATATTATAATATATTATTAAATGTTATTGTTTCCCCTATATTCATATATTAAAATATTAAAATTAAAGACTAATTTTTTTTCAATTCCACCACCTCTATAATGCCCCCATATTATATTACAGACATCTTATATATGTAACATCTATATTCTTTAATGGTGACTATAAAAAGATGAAAATATACTGCGTTTAAATATGATTAAAATATAAAATATTGGTTTCTATTGTATTGTGCTATTAATATTAAGAACATCATCTCTAAGTGAGGTTCTATATTTATATATACACTCAATTACTGTTGAGAGTAATTTGATTATAGAAGTTGATATATGAAACCTGGCATATAATTTTATTACTTGCTCATAACACTTTCTCACTTAATTATATTATATGTAATTAATATTAATGTAATACACATTATATAACAATAATAAGTTTATTTTAGTCAACTATGTATTGGTTTATGAGTTACTCGCTAGAGCTTTAATTATCAATATGATTATAAATTCAAATATGTATTATTAATATCCCCTCATGAGATATTAGTCTGAACTATCTCGTGGTATATTACTATTATATATATATATCAGGGCCTGTTGGCATCCCTATGGTGTTGAATAGATCAAAGTACTCTTTTGTACACTACTTTACAGTATTGCCTTGGAAACCTATCGATTGTTCCTCCCATAGGTGACTAGGCTGCTGTGCGCCGCGCACCCTATATAACGCTAAATTGAGGTTATTTATTATATATCTATATCTTGAGGTCTTAGAGAGGTATATGTATCTGTTCAAATCCAGAAAGCAATAGTCTCTTGGGTGAGCACATTAATATAGTGTTAAGAGTTTTATATATGTTAATGAATGTAGATGCCTTCATTTTTATAATAACATTATCACCAAATAATATGAGAGAGCTATATTCTTCAACTTATTAGGCACTCTCACTCACAGTTACTCAGATAGAAATGCACCTTTTTCAGTGCGACTAAATACATGCATCATAACCCTATATACTGTTCCGTGTTACTCTTCAAAGCTCTCATATATACACTCCCTCTCGTTTTCTATTGTCAAATACTATCTCAATAATGTGCGACTTAAAGTATAAATACCTGTGAGAGAGACACATGAAGAGATTTATGTATCTCAAGTAGACTTTTATAATAAACATATGAATTTTATATAGTTTAAGTCCTCAAGTCGGAGTATACTCATTATTGTAGTCTAAAACACATCCCATATACCATAATCATCACCTTTTCTAATTGAAAGAATATATAATTGAACTTATTTGGAACTCACCTCCATACGACAGTATATTAACTAAATATAGGGTACAAGTTATAATAAGTATATACATAGTGTGTAATAGTGAACTAAAAATAATAAGAAACAGGAAGAGATTGTTAAAGTAGTATATATTATATATTATGGTTATATAAATATCATTCTCTTACTCAATATATAATAAAATATCAAGTATAAATTTACTATAATTTCACTTATTTTTATTTTAAGGAAGGGAGTGGAGGCTCACTAAGTATATATATATATACGGCAATAAAAAAATATATATATATCATAAAAATAATATGCATACTTTGTATTGCATCCTATAATGTAATCATCCTCTTTTAATTATGTTTTGATAATTATATTATATATAAAATTTTTCTACTATATTAACTATTTATTATAGGTGTCAATTATTCGCTTGAACTTTTTTCAGCATAATTTATGTTCACACGCACACTGTAATGCCTGTAACCTGTAATCTTGTAACCAAATTATTTATATATTCTATACACACTCGTCTTCTGGAATTTCGTTTTAAAATTATCTATTTTCAAACATACATGAGATGTGTGTATCTATGTACTATTTCTTTTGTACACGTTTGTTCTACCGTTTTTAAAAACAAATTATCTTAATAACGTAATTTGGTGAAGCAGAAAAATAATATAAAACGAATATTGATATTAGTATATATATATAATATATCCAGTGTAAGGTTTAAGTAATCTTGCATATAATAATATCATGTATTGTATACTGTATACTGATACAATCGATTAAGCAGATTACAAGCACCGCATACATTAAGGAGTTAATAATCAGTATTAAGTAATATAATTATATATATAAGTATATACACATACAAAATATCTGTTATATATATATATTATAGTTATATTAATATCCTCAATGAGCTCTATTAAAGACAGGAGAGGATTAGATAGCCTATATGATTGTAATAATTTGTATATATATATTATATATGACACTAGATATATAGGAGGGAAAAGTCACTATGTGTTATATACTAATGCCTAACCTCTTAAGTAGTCTAGTAGGGATAAGATCTCCTCGGTATAATAATGTAGAAATCCCCGTAGTTTAGATAAGTATAAATATATTATAATTATTAATAATGTATCCTCTATGAATATTAATAATTTCTTCCTATTAACATATATAAATAGGTAACTATACTATTATTAGTAAGAATATAATAGACTACCTATATACACTCTCAGAGATTTTTATTTTACTTACCATCATAGAATTACCCTTATATAATTATCATACTTATTACTGGTGTTATTATATAAACCATGTTTAGAACTCGGGTACAGTTGTGTGAGGCGTCAGGGTACCAAAAATCTCCATATCACATATTTTACCATACAATCAACTTTCATTTATTAACGGTATATATTAGGTATATATCGTCATAATATTAAATATTCATTGAGTATTATTGTTGTCTATGTATGAGAGAATCAGATAAGAAATTATGAGAAAACAACGTACTATTACTCAGAATATAACCCATACTCTTCTTAAGAATAGACACAAAAAACAAAAAAATGTATAGCATCCTTTCCTCGGAAGTCTCTCTCTCCGATGAGGTGTGTGCATCACACGTGACTATAGAAACAAAATGTGAAATGAACACAAATTCCTAGAATCTTAATTTACCCTGATCATCAAAGGCAGGAGAGGTGGTCTACTTTATGTATTGCTTTCTTGAGTGTTGTTCGTTTGGATTTCATGATTTTTATTTACTTTATGTGCGTTGTTAGACGAATCACACAAGCTTTCTCAAAAGCAGTGTTATTTGCTGCATTTTCTAATAATATGGGTGATATAATGTGAGTCTTTTTTCTACACCCGGTTTTTATTTCATCTGCGATTATATTATACTCCTATATGTTCTCTCGTGCTAATCTTACTTATTAACAACGATGACCACGCATACCATTAAGTAATTTGATTTGCGGAAGATATAGGAAATAAGTTTTTCGGTAATACATCTTGTTTCATTATCTCGATATCTCTTGATGGTGACGGTGCGATTGGAAAGATATTAATGCTTATGTTCACTGTTCGATATAGTTAGGGTACCTCACCCTTATAGTCGGTATAGTATATTATGAACTTAAGTTTACCTATCTCTGATTACATCTCGAACTGTGATAGGTCACCTGATTTGTAAGTACCTGACCTCTATACTTATTATATATATGTCTAATAGTGACATATTAAGATAATACTCTAGAAAGAAGACAAATATATGAGTATCAAGAGATAAAATAATAAAGAGTAAAAGTGTATAATAATTTTGATATATAATTTATATACTTTTCTGATATGTAGAAAAGTTTTAAATATGGAAATATGAAAAATTGTTAAAATAAGGAGAGGTATTTAAGTTTAAGTTTAATTGGGATATAAGAGAAGTCAAGAAGCACTTTATAAAGTTTTCAAGTGAGTGGTGGAAAAAAAATTGTACCTTAGTTAATTAATGTTCATGTTTTTATCTATAAGTGTCTCAACACCTCGTATGTTTCTCGAAACTCGCAAGAGAGATTTGGTTTTCATGGTTTCACCTCGTGCGTACTGATGCAAAGTGTGTAGTCAGTGGCTGCCTCTATCGCGCCTGTTATCAGGATGATTAGTGTTCTAAACAAATAAGAAAATTGAGTAGCAGAACTTTTTTCCGCCTCGCTCACCTTTATGTGCTGTCCTGTATATGTTGAGCTGTCCCTTCTCGTGTTCCCTCTGTGTCGGTCGAGCCCCCCTATCTTGGCTGATAAAAATATCTTGTATACTATATATAAATATAAACGCAAATAATTTCATAATAGAAATATATAATATAAAAATTCATCTTCATTTTATATTATAAATTCTAAGGTTTTAAAAAAAAAAAATAAAATATAAAACAATAATAAAAGAGTATAAAAAAAATATTTATTATATATTTAAAAATAGAACGTCATTTGTATTATATATATATATTTGCTAACTTTTTTATCACGGTATAAATAATAAATCATTTATCAATTATATAATATCTTATATATATAAAGATAGTATGATATATTTAAGAAATGACAGTTAAGAAGGATTTCTAAAATCTTAAGAATAGGTTTTTCGATAGCTTTAAGGCGATATCTATTGGATCATATAATATTGATTATATATAGTATATTATATATATATATATATATGAGTCAGTAATAAAAATGTTTTGTTTTGGCATTTTGTTTAATTATTAGTATAAAAAATATCGTATCAAAACGTATATATATATATGTACCGTATTATAATGGTATTAATGATTATAAAAAATTTTAAGATATAATTAGTAGTAATTATAGGTATAGTGCACTTATATATATATATTAATATAGACTAAACTCAACTAGCGCCCGCTCAACGGGCAGAGAGCGCTCATATAATACTGAGGAAGGAGAGCGCGAGAGGTGAACGTGTACTCAATTACGTCCGAGTGCTAGGAGTCAGAGCTCCAAATGGAGAGAATACCGCGGCTCTCTCTCCCCACCCGACCAGGTTGTGAGACGCGATATCTCGCACCCTCGACTATTGTTTTGGCGAGTTGCGTGCGTCCCAACGAGCTTACCAACCAGGGTGCTCACTCTTTTCAGCTCTCTCAGTATTAAAATACTAAACAAAGAAAGATTACTAGGATAACTGTGTGTTACATAACACTACCAAATACACAGTTATCTACTAACAAAATATTATATGAACTAATAAATACACACAAGTCAATAGGCAGTTTACAGATGAAATAGCAAGTTTTTATCCACTGATTAATAATACTTATTACAATAAAGACTAATAAAGTGCATGATCTATTTAGAAATTGAGTCACAAACATTTAAAAGATGGAGGAATAATGTAGGCCTCACCTTATATAACGAGTAGAATGACATACTAGCCAAAACAAAACACAATAATTGCGGTTGGCAGCAAACCGCTTAATAAACAATAAAACAAATAAAATAATAATAAAACAGACATTCAACCCACATTATCTCCTCTAACTTTGGTACTTTCCCTCAGCTTTCAGTCTACATTACTCTACTTATCTTTTCATAGGTGACACGAACTAATAGAAATAATCTATCTATGGTTCCTTACATTATAGATTTTTAAGACTTAATTTTTTATATCAGAAAAAAATAATAGCCTAAAAGTTACCTGTCTAACTTGCTCCTTTCGTGATTCCTTTGCTTTCACATTGATGTTCACGGAATTAGCTTAAACTTTTATTTTCATTACTGTAATCTCATTAATATTATTATATATTATATATTATTATTATATTATATATATTAATGTTTACATATTATAATTATGTTTATGTTTCAAATATATTGACAACCGAAAACGAGTTTTGTTACTACAGCCTTCTGAAACTTCAGTTACGTCCCTGAACGTAACCAAATATATAATATATATATATATATAATATAAATATATATATTATATATATATATTAATATTTTATATTAATATAATATATAGATATATATATATATATATATATATCAGCCCGTAGCCAGGAATTTTTTTGGGGGGGGGGTGAGATTTTTTATTTCAAATGAAGTTAAATTATAATATATATATATATATATATATATAAATTTAATATATATTATTATATACTATATAATATTATATTATATATATTATATTAATTATATATATATATATATAATAAATATATATATATATAAGTTAAATATATTATATATATATATATATTGTAATGGCTTCCAAAGCAATACTACTTGTAATGGTTTCAATCACCACCACTTTTACCCAAGTTAATTTACTGTAACCGCTTTACCACGATTTTCTTTTTATTTTATCTTTTTATTTTCCCTGCGTTTATCTTTTTTCAAATTACCAATGGAGAAGAATACAAAACGAAAAACAAGTAACATTTTAAATCCTAACCAGCAAATATTAACATATCTTTATATATAAATATTTTATTATTTTAAATAATTCACTAAAATATTCCTACTATAAACATATACCAAATATTTCGACCTTCAATAAATAGATTCAATTACTCAAATATTCCTACTATAAACATATACCAAATATTACCAAATTCCATAAATAAATTCAACTACCCAAAATATTTTCACTATAAACATATATTAAATAAATACGAAATTTGTCAAATAGATTCTTTCTAAAATGATTTTCACGATTTTATCCTCGAAGGGAAATCACTCTCAATCTTAATTCCAAGTTATGCGTTATTTAAACAAATAAATCTTCTGCTATTGACGCAGCAATGTTCATAAATAATACGCAAACGACTATTATTACAAAGACAAATGTCGATTTAGTCACAAAAGTATTATACACTGCTAATTTAACTTTGAGTTCGTTTTCCTTCTTCGTAGTCTTTACTTAATGCAGCAAGCAATGTTTATTAATTTACTCAAGTTTTTGAAAACTCACCTGATTCTTCACTATAGAGTTCAGACAACTTACGACTTTCGTTCAAATACCTAATCCCATCATCAGGTTAAGACAACTGTTTTTCTTCCCTCGTCAAATTTGTAATTCCAATTTCTTTACACTTTAGTCTACAATTCGTCTCAACCAATAAGGAAAAGCACTGGTACATCCGATTTGTAATATCCGTAAATCACTGTCTTTTTATTCCGTCTCGTATTTTAATACCCTTCTTTCGAAGATGACAGTCTATACTTCGGCTTCCAGTACCAACCAGTCCCGTTTAACTACGGGACTATTTCTTATTCTAATTTCCTTTTTCGCTTTCTTTAACTTGCGAGGTTTTATTCTTCCTTTTAAATTCTCACTTAAACTTTTCCACTATCATCCCCAATTAAAATCTCTTCTTTCGTTGAGATTCAAAGCAATCTAATTCTTTCCCTTAAAATCCTTATTCAACTCGATTCTCATAAGAACTTACCATCGTTTTATAAGGTAAATTTCAGTTTCCTTGCTTTTTGACCGAGGTGATTCAGCATTTTCATTGCTGACTTCAGTGCTGAGATCTCGATATTGACAGTAAAGCAAGACCTATAATGCGATCCTTCCAACACTATTCCGCAAATACGTTTTCAGACTGTCGAAAAGGTTCTTTCTACTGTTGCTGTGGATACAGGCAATACTGCTAAGATATTCAGGCAATGCTAAGATATTCAGGAGAGTAGCAATGTAAGGAAACCTCCTCTTGTCACACTTCTAGCCAAAGCACCGATCGCAGCTTTTGGTTTTTCATTTTCTAGCCCATTTACGCTGCCAGATACATCACTCTCCTTTTAGTGTATCCTCGTGAGGGTCTGAAGGTCGTCTTTATAAAGAGGGATGTTTAATATGTTATAAGGTACATTAAAATCTCTTCTGGTAAAATATACTGAAGTGAAATGATAATGGATTCATGCGAGAGAAATCGATCAGTCAACGAAAAATCAGATCATCAATAAACGGAATAAAAACCGAGATGCGGTAATATGATTCGGATCGATGTAGGCACATTACAACGATGTTTCTGAACTTCGTAGTTCTTAGAACTGTTATCACCCAAGCTCCGCATACATTGCTATATATATGGTTTAAACTGGTATTGCATTTATCTATGTTTGATTGATAATGACTCAATTGATCACCCATAAGTCCAATGGCATCTAGACTGATTTATATGAGTATTGTCTAGAAAATTACTGTTTAATGTTATTATAATCCAATTGATTAATGATATCCTGTATTGTGATATCCATTGTGCATCTTTTATTTCCTTCCAAGACGGTATTGTCTCAAGAGTCTTTAAAAGGAAAACTGTCATGCCACCACACAATCTTTTGTTACTAGAAAACTTCTTTTTATTTTATCTTCCAGAAGTTTTGTGCGCTTCTGACTCGATCGAAAAAGTGCATATTTCAGAGATGAATCCTAAGACGTTTCGAATTGCCTGAATTTAGAAGAGTCTGAGATACAAAGATTTAAACAATGTGCTTCATAATGTGTGTATAGAGCTTTAGGATACTCATTCCGAATAACAGATTGCACTCCTCGGAATTCGCCTCTCATGGAAGAGGCTCCATCATATCCTTGGCCTCTTAAATTTTCGAGTTTTAAACCAAGATAGCCGAGTTTCTCCAAAATTACATTTGCCAATGCTTTCACTGAGATATCATAAACCGGAACAAATGATAAAAATCCTCTCTCTTAAAGTAAAAGGTGTATCACCTCCATCACCAACAATCGCGTACCTTACACAAAGTGAAAATGTTCTGTTCGAGAAATATCCGTTGCTCATCAGCTAATACTGAAAAAAATTGTGTTATTAACTTCTTCCACTATTTTCCTTTGTATAAGATGACAAATGACTGTATGGTTTAATTCTGTATCATCGGACCTCTCGTATACATTGAATTTTTGACGATAGAAGTAAAACTTCAAAACCTGGTCACCCATTTGCTCTTCGAGTAAGAAGGCTTCTAAAATTTCCGTCATTTTCAGCTGGAGTTGATAATTCAATACGTTCAGA
>JABUQX010052631.1:0-25545 GCA_015478945.1 Trachelipus rathkii | reverse complement strand
CTTCCGTAGGTCGGGTTGGAAGAATGTAAAAATTCTCTCTTGAGACTTGGCTTCATCCTGCTCAGACGTTAATTGAGTACCCCCCCTCCAGATTAGGGCTCAGGCCGTGAGCGGTGGTGATGTTATCTGTAAAAAAAAATAAAAAAATCAATATCTTAAGTTTAATAACCAAAAATTATTCTCAATATTTTGTAAAGATTCTCTGTACCATAAATCTGTATATATTATCTATTTAGGTTAGGTCTAGGTTAGGTTAGGTTTATATTAGATTATAGATAATTCTACTTCTGGTATTTTTTGAAAATTTATATATCTTTCCAATATATAATTTTAATTTATTATTGCCCTTTTCATTTAATGGAAGGTAAAGAATTATGCCTTCTCCGTTACTGCCTATATTGTCCTCATTCGCACACATTGGCGGGTTGGATTCACCGGAGCAATGCAGTAATCTTTATTCCCATTAAAATATGCTTCATTTTTATTAAAATCTATATATAATTGCACAGTACATATTTTTATATTAAACAATTTATACAAATATAAAGAACGAGGATAGGACAGGCTGGACACTTGTAATGTCGCCTTGAAGGGATTTCGATTGCTTTAAAACTTGTTCTTGAATCAAACTTTTTCGGGTTGGAGGATAGCTCAGTGTAAAGCACATTGGGTATATTGTCTCATATCGCAAACATGGCGTTGGTTTTCAACCGGAGAAGGCAGTTTAAATTCTTTACCTATCATAAATGTTCTTTCATATTATTAACACGAACACACACACACACACACACACACATATATATTAATATATATAGGCTGACTACCGCTATATATATATATTTTATATCGAGAAATTTATATGTAATATCTTTATATGTATATTATAGGTCTTATTAATTAAGTAATATATATGCTGTAAAAATAATGATAGTTTTGAAATAATTTCTTACTTCATGAGTAACCAAATAAATATTTTAGACATTACTCTGGCAAATCCACATTATATTCACGTGTCTCCGTTTAGTAACTTTAATATATATATATATATAATATATATATATAATAATATATATATTATATATATTCATCTATATACTATATATATTACTATATATATATACTATATATAATATATAGTATATATTTATATATATACTATATATAATATATATAGTTAATAAATCAAAGTGAATATATTCAACTTAAAAGAATACTAATGAAAGCCTAACTAACCTAATACTAGTGCAGGCTCGGCACTTCGCTCGCGAGGCCACATGATGTTCCTTGGATTGCAGCTGCGGCCTTTGGTTCCTTTCGCAAATCTCTTTAATCTAAAATTACAAAATTAGTAAAAATCGATCATGTTCTGACACCAGAACAAGCAGATTACAAGTTTTGCCGTAACATCCTCGATGCCCATTTACAAAAAAAAAAAAAAAAAAAAAAAAAAAAAAAAAAAAAAAAAAGAACATGAAAAAGAGCGACGAGAATTCAATGGGATTGGACGGAGTCGTTTGCTTTCATATGCAACTCAGATGGCCTTCCTAACGTGTCTCATTTGCCACGAAAAACTCGCACACAATAAGAAATCAAAATTTAGAGAGACACTTCACTAAAAAAAATACTCAGTTTGCTATTAAATATCCAGCTGGCAAGAACGAAAAAAAGCTGTCGACGAGCTCCAAAAACAAAAACAACAAGTTCCATGTTAAGAAACTGGACGCAATCTACAAGTAATGTTAATCTGAATATTGAGAGATTACAAGAAATTGCAAAAAAAAAGGCAAAACCAATAACCTGGAATGTCTTTTCAACATTGCTCCATACGTGCATTTGAAGAACTGTTTCGTGATTTCAAAACCAACAGAAAGCTTGAAAGAGGAAAGGTTCACATGATCAGCTTACACAGATTAAAATAGACTACTAGGTAAAATGTCATTCAAATTAACATGGTTGGTGGTTGGAAATATTCAACTTTCTTCTGGCTTTAAACATGTTAAAGATAAGTCTAGCGACATAAAGACACGCACAGTAAGCCCTTTTGATCAGATAATGTCTCCAACGCAAAAAAGAAGAAGTTCTGGGACAGCTCACCGCATTCGGACAAAACTTAGGGGAATATACGCGATATGCCCATGCAAAAGTGGCTTGAATTCTAGATTTTACCCTTTTAAGAAAAATCGTGTATCAATAGCAAACTGATGGAGCAGAGAAGTATGCACCAGGAAAAAAAAGGGCACAGCGATTCTTAGAAGCAAAAAAACCACGAAATTCTTCGTTTGCACTGCTTAGAATACACCAAGAGAGGCTTCTGTGCCCAACATTCAGGGCCGAAAATAGCTTGAGTCATATTTGAGTAATCAAGATTGTTAACAGCATACTTGTAAAAAGCAGATCTACCATCGTCATTTAAATGAATTCTTTAAAACGAATGGAACTCAGTATCCGACTCCTTCTCACAATTAAAGTGCGTGGCCTTTCCCAAGGTAAAGTGTTGAAACGATTTTGCTTTGTGCTTGAATTAAATAAATACATTCCTAAATGAAAAAGGCATTTATCACCTGAATTAGAGAAGACAAATGGCTGCAAAAATTTTACTTTATGGTGGATATCACAGCAAAATTAAATGAGCTGAATCTAAAACTGAAAGGAAAGGGAAACCAGCTATGTTTTGTGGAGAGAGAGTGTGTTGTTTTGAAGAAAAATTAAATTCTTTTCTGCAGAGACTATTCAGAGCACGGTAAATACTTCATTTTCAATTTCTAAAGCAAATATCGCGATAAAACCAGTGCAACTGTTGACATTTTATCTTTCGCAATTATAAAAAAAATTAAAGATGAATCTTGGCTAGACAGATTTGAGCAAGTTTCCAACAACAAAACCACTCTAGCATTCATAGTTAATCCTCTCAACACAAATAGTAACGAAGTCCACATTGAGCCATTTGGAATTGATACTGGATCTCTAGAAATGCAATTGATCGACTTTTAAAAAGTAAAGTTTGTGAAAGTGAAAAATTTACACGAGTTGAAAGGCAACTTAGGAGATAATTGGAGGTCAGAAATGTTGTCGTAACGCAACAAAAGTGACAGACTTTAAAAAGAAATGCGGCAGAGATTGACGCACTTATAATTCGACGCATGAATATCTCCAGATTGCACAGTGAAGGTGAAGAAGTTGGATTTGGAGTGACTGACTATCTTCGCGCATCGACATATTCGTGCGGGCAAGCGTCTCTCTTGCATGAAATATTTAATTAAAAGTAAATAAGAGAAGGCCAAATAACAATATGAAAATTTCAGACCGAAGTCGTGTTGAAACAACTTAAAACAAACAATTTATGACGCCAAATTTATACCAACTCTGTCTAAAACCATGCAAAGCCACGCTCCTATTGAATTTGTTTGCTCAAATGTATGTTATTGCTTTTATTATTTTAAGTAACAACGGTTACTTGTTTAGTAAATTTACTTTTCTCTTGAGAATACACCAATGCCAAAAGCCATCGCTTCCATTAGAATTTGTTTGCTCATTGTTTGATATTGAAGTACAAGTTAGTGTTGTTAGTAATGTTAATGTATTTAATTGTTATACTTAAATAATAAGTAATTTTCTATAACCAATATATATATATTAATAATATAATATATATATACTATAATATATATTATATATTATTAATTTATTATATATATATACTATATAATATATATATATTATAAATATATTATATAATACTTATATTATATATATATAATCTTACTATATAATATATATTATCTAATTGTTGTGAAAAAAACACTACTTATATATGATAAATAGATATTTTTTCTTATGAATAATAGGATTTTTTATTTATATTTTAATCAACATGTAGTTTTTTTTTTTATCAAAACGTTTATTTTTTTATACCTGGCTTTCGTTGGAAAGAACAAGTGTAGTGGTACTTAAAAAAAATTTGCAATTTTGTAATTGTAATTTTTGACATCCATTCCGACTAAAAAGGTGCGACCCTTGCCTAGTGTCACCATAAAATTGAAGCTAATGAACATAAACCTATTTAATGTAACCTTAACTAACCGTAACTAACCTAATGCAACTAACTAACATCGATTATCCTAGCTAACTTAATGTGACCTAAACTAAGCCTCAGCCTAACCTAATGTAAATCATAGCCTACATTAAAAAATATTGTGAACCACACACACAGGGCACATGACACACACACACCCAACACGGCACACACAACACACATTCTATATATATTATATATTATATATATATATATATAAATATATAGTATATATATACTAATATATATAAATATATATATATATTATATATATATTGACTTTAATCAAATATATACATAAGATTAATTCACTTTTTTGATTATAATATATAGATATCTATAAATATATATATATATAATATATTATATATATATATATATATAATATATATATATTATAGTATAATATATATATTAATTATATATATATATATATAGATATATAATATCATATATTATATATATAAAAATCATAAATTCATATATAGTATATAATATAAATTATAATATATATATATAATATATATACTATAATATAATTAAATTATTATATATATATTCTATATAATATTATATTTTATAATATATATATATAAATATATATATAATACGATTCTAATCTAATACATATATATATAAATATATATATATATATATATATATATATTATATATATATTACAGCGGTGTATAAAACCTCTGCGACAATCTCGGAGGCTGATAGAAAAAACGATAAGACATTTATTTGTTACAATAAAGCCTATGTTGTATGCACATTTGTTTAAATAATTTTACGTAACGATTGTTAGTACACTATTATATCTTATTTTTTATCGACATGTTAGCGTTACCGACGTGTGGGTGGTATTTCTCATTTAAATTTTTGTCTCAGAGGATTTTTAGGGTGATGCAGGCATTCTGCTTTTTGATAGCCATTGTTGTATCAGTTTAGTGTAGGCAATCGATACGACATGGATCACTACACTCTTCCCTTTAGATACAGCATGATAATGTGTTGACGGTGCCGGCGAGCGGAAATGGAACGAGAGTGCACCTTCATTGTACCGGGGCGGTTTCCACACAGAAAATCCAACCCACCGACCACAATGTTTGCTCCGCCTTCATCAGCGTCTTCCGAGATATGGACCTTCGTCCCCCCCGGTGGCCCTGGTGAAAGACCCGCCGTAATACCCCAGAGGATCCACTGCCCGTTTGAAGAAGAGGTGCCCTTGAGAAAGAACCCTGGCAAGTCTCATTAACTCTTCGACTTTCATCAGAGATATCGATACGTCCAAATGTAACACGCACCTAAGCTGTCATCCACCCTCACCTGCGCGCTACTCACGATCTAAAGCGGCCGTCACCGACCAACACCCGCATCCCTTGGACTGGTCGCCCAACGACACCGTCGACTAAGCACACGCGCTCATTGCCCATGCTGGTGGTTTTCAATCAGGTCGTCCGTGTTCGGGTTTGCAAGAGGCAAAACCCCATGCACATACCAACTAACAGAAAGTACAAGGAACTTGCTGGCCAACGACTTCGCACCCCGTGTGCGATTTCCCGTTTTTTTCATGGCAACGGAGCATCGATAATACTTGCCTTTCGTGACATCGTCTTGTTACCGCATTGAGCGATGCTTCAACGTGATGCTACATCAACAGCAGAAAACAGACCACACTAGAGGAGACGACAGGACAAATTCCGCAGCAAATGTTCATCAGAGTCACCAGGCAAAATTTACCATAACATCTGGGGTGGAATTCTTGGGATTATCTGTGGACCTCGTCATCATTTCACACGTTTGGGATTGACCTGCGTTACTGCAATACTCCAGAACAACTTCCGCCAGTTAATGGACGACATATCCTTGCGACTTAGAGGAAATGTGTCCAAGCATGATGGGCGCAACCAGCGCACTCAGCACAAATACGGCGCGGACCCTGAACAGGAGTCTTACACTGACAAGATGATGGGAGAGCGTATGGACCTGTGAATGCCTGCAAGATCGCGCACGAACTAACGAAACCTAGATATTTTCTTGAGGGCATGGAGAGTGTTGTGTACATAACACAAGCTCAACACAAGAGAGGAACTGATTCAGATTAACTGCGATTGATCAAATCAGACACAGGGAGGGCATGTTCGGTAGAGTCCGAAAGGCAATGGCACGGCGATGTAACGAATGTATTCAGGTACGGGACAGACACTTTAACACCTCCTGTAATTTTCCCCAATAAAATGATTTCATAACAAGCTACCATTGTTTGCTTTAAAACCTCGCGTCAAAACACATACGTTGTTTAACCAAAAATCTTATTGTTACCTCAATCAAATTCGGAGTACACAGATGTTACGCAACGCACAATAAATAGCTATAGAAATACCCAAAATCTCCGCGTTACGACAGTACGACGCGTCAATACAAACATCAAGTGGTTTACCTTAAATCATCCGTAACGTTTGAAAACAAGCGGTTTCTAATTTCGATTTACAATAAATGTTTTTATTTTATGCTCTATCAGCCTCCGAGTTTGTCGCAGAGGTTTGAATCACAATATATTAATTAATATAATATATATATACTATATATATATAGATATAATTATATATATATATATATATATATATATATAATAATATATAATATATTATTTATATTACTATATATATATATAGATCATATATATATAGATATATACTAATATATATCATATATATATATATATATATATTATTTAATATTATAATTATATTTATAATTATATATATATATATATTAGTATATATTATATATATAATATATAGTATATATATTTATATAATTATATTATATATTATTATTATATAATATACTATATATATATATATATATTAATATATATATATATATATAGTATAATTAAATACATGATAAATATATACACACAATATTATACTATTTATATATATATTTATTATATATATATTTATATAATATATATATTATATATTAATTATATATATTAATATATTATATATATATTATATATATTATATATATATATATTATATAATATATATATAAGTATATAATATTGATGTTATATCAAGAGGGATTATCATTCTGTAGCATGAATTAATATCCTTATGCAAAGAGAGGAAAGAAAGTTGTTTATGTATGTTTTACTCTGTATTGAGAATAAGCGATCCGGTGGAGAAGTGTGTGCTGTGATAATGCAGTTCCCAGAGTGTTGTTTAGAATAGTTTTTTGACGTAACGGAGTAACGACTAGTTACTTTTCTTCATTTCAACGCACCAAAATAAACTTCCCCTTATATTTTCCTCCGGTAACATTCTTAGTCCCCTTTACATTTTTGTTTAGTTTCCCCCTTTGGTATGGATAATCAATTGAACCGCCCTGATCTGGTCCAAACTGAAAAAAATCTGTGGTATAGTCTATAATAAATACTAACCACGTCGGGCGTTGTGTGTCGAGCTATACTTTACATTAAACGCAAACTTATATAAATAATTGCGTGAGTCACGAAAGCCAGGATAGCTTATTCAGAAGCTGTGTATGTAGCGCGACTTATTAATCTCAGCGTAGTGAGTCATCATAACTAGCAATAATTATACCTGGAAGTAATCATTCTGGGTGTACCACTTACTACTAGTGAGGCCATTCTCATATAGGATGTAATGAATAGGATACGGCTTCCGTACTGAAGTCTCGATTAGACATCGAGCCGGCGATGTCGCTCGCGAGTCGAGACACACTTAAAACTCCTTCTACATTCGCAAGTAATGAAAGGTATTATACGAACAGTGTGCGTGGGTTTTGTGTTTGATGTGCAAGAAGGAATAGAATTTTGGGGAGGAGGTCATTAGTCAGGAAGTGGATAATGGAAGGAGAAAGTTGAGAATGTAGATCAGCAGATAGTTGAAGTTACTGGTGAAATGATCAAGACGGAGGAAGAGATGGTGCTGGAATTGGAATTTGGAAGTTGATGTAACAAAGCGTTATGAGGGAATAGTTCCGAATGGATTGAACAAGATCGAGGAAGCAGAATAGTAAATTTATATAAAGGTAAGGGGATAATTTGTTTTAAAGTAGTAAATATAAGGGAATAACATTATTGGGCTGTTGTAGGGAAGATTTTTTTTTTGGATCAAATTCTTTGGCCATGATATTTTTGGTCGAAAGAGGGCGTCGATGAAATGACAGATGATGGAAGAACAGGGTTTTTTAGAAGGTAGAGATTGTGGTGGATCGTACTTTACATGAATCAGTGATGAGAAAATGAAAGGAGAAAGAGAATAAACCGTATTAGATTTTATGGATTGCAATGAGGCGTATCGATAGGTATTAATAGGAGCTCTTATGTCAGTGTTAGTGATATATGGTGGGTTGGTGTAAGCTCTGAATGAATAGAGTATGTATACGATAGTCATCGCGGTAAGAAATGAATGGGGTTAAACATGTTGGTTTAAGTATAAAAGTAGTGGTGAGGCGGAATTTGTGTTATGTCTCCTTGGTTATTCAAGTAGAAGTTGTAGTCGCTTATGAAAGAATATTGGGTGAGAACGTGGCATGGATGGGTGTAGAATGATGGAGATGGAGCATGAGGTCCCTACTAATTATATGCGGAATGTTTTGGTTTTTGTGTGCGATCTGAAGGAGGAGTGAGAGGATTGTAAGAGAATTTGGCAGGGCGTGTAAAATAAGAGTTTGAAAGGTAAATGTAGATAAGAGCTATGTAGTGGTGGGGACATCTCGGTGTGAGTTATGGTTAGTTGAGTGAGCAGCTGGAAACAAGTGTCTGGTTAATTATATATATATATAATATTTTTTATAAACTTATTTTTTTATATATTATATTATATATACTAATATATATATTATCATATATATATATCAGTATATATATATATAAATAATATAATATATATATATATTAAATATATATTATTATTATATTTTATATATATATATATATATATCATTATTATATTAATATAATATATATAATTAATATATATATATATATATATATTATAAATAATGTATATTTATATATATATAATATATAATAATATATATATATATATATATATATATATATATATTATAGATAACTATATATATTATATATATATATATTATTATATAATATATATATATACTATATATGGTGAAGCTATGAAGTTACCCGCAGATCCAAGTATCTCGAAAAACTAAGATAAGTAACAGAAACTATAATATATGAAATTAACATAATGAAATTTTATGTGAAATGAAAAAAAAATTATTTATTTTTTTATTTTTTTATATCTCCAAAACTAACATAGGTACAAGAAAACTAATAAACATATTTAGAAGTGATATTGAAATTTATATTGAAAAAAAAGGATATTTTTTTAACTAAAAAGCAATTACCCAGGGTAACCGCAGAAAGGATTGCAAAAGAGTCTGGGCTCTCGGCTTCCTGGGGTGAGGCGGGTGGGACTTCTCCTCTGCCACCGTCGGCTCGAGCCCTAAAAAAAAAATCAACGGTAACTCCAAATATGTTATTAGTATAAACAAAAATTGTTTTCCTTGACAACATTTCCACACGCTGATTTCCATATATGTATTAGTTTTCTTGTACCTATCGAAGTTTTGGAGAGATATTAAAAAATAAAAAAAAAAGTAATTGTTTTCTATCCATTTTCCCATATCAATTTCATACGCCCCACGATTCCATAAAATGTTATCCATTTTTGTTACCCTTCCCCTTAGTTTCTTAAGATATGATGCCAACAGATTAGACTTTTTAGGTTTGGGCCCTAATAATTGATTATATATATATATATATATATTACTATTATATATAATATACTATATATATATATCAATTAATCTGCTATATCATTATGTGGGAGTGGTGATTAATGCTCAGGGTCTTATTACAGGCTAGTAACACGAGGAAAAGCTCTGTAATCATGACATTCAGCTTAGTCTCTTGAATCATCCATTACCGCAGACGTATAAGTACGTGATAATCATAGTATTATATATTATATATATATATAAAATTATCATATATAATTAATATATATATATATTTATTATATATTATTATAACATAATAAAATAATATATATAAATTATAATATATATATAATCAAATATACACATAAACCCCAGTCATGCCCATGAGAACTATATAATGGTAGGCGTCTTGACATCATTGTGATTAACTAGCAATGGAATGTCATGAGGTGTGGGGCCTATAAATGATGCTAACAATGCCGGTTGCTCCGCGTCATCTGCGAGATGTTATGGAGCATACATGCGCCCCCACACAGGGAAATTTGTCTTCACAGTTCTATGTAGTGGCGATATATGAACTATATATAATAATAGTAATAATAAGTAATAAAATAAGGTATAAGTGGTCAAAGCGTAAGAAAAAAAAATTTTATAATATCATCAAAAGTTAATTTGCGAAGTAAGATAGTAGATATAATGACATATACCAGAATATATATATATTATATATTATTTCTATATTTATTTACGAGTATATGTATAAAAATTATTATATATAAACTTTATATAATATAATAGTGTAATAGTATAATAGTGGTAAATATATAGAGTAATATATTCACCGAACTAAATGTAATAATTTATATGCCTAAAGAGGTATTTATAGAGATAGTATATAAAATAATTTATTATGATATATATATTACTAGTTATAAACTTGTAATATACTTACTGATATAGTTATATATATATAATATAGTATTATATATATATATTTATATATATACTATTATAAATTTATCATTAATATATATTATAACTTATATAATTATTTAATATATATACTATAATTAGATATATATATAGTTATAATAATAATTACTTAAATTAATAAAATTTAATCACAATGTTATGATATTTTTTAAAATATTTTTTAATCATTTTTAATGATAATTCAGCTGTAGAGGAAGAAAGATAGTCATTTAACCTAGTCATTAATCGATAGATGCATTGATTAACATGGTATTTAATTAACTCTTAGCATCTCTTTTTATCTTATATATTAAATAAAATATAATAAAAATAATATAATAAAAATGATAAAAAGTAACTTCCCTTCTCTCTCTCTCCTCTCCATCCTCTCTCTCTCCCTCCATCTCTCCCCTTTCTCCTCCTCCTCACTCTTCTCCTACCCGTGCCCTTGTCCTCCCTTCTCTTATTCTCTCACCTTCTCCCGCGCCTTGTTTCCCTAATGTGAACTGGATAATTTTTCTCCACGCTGCAGTTGTAACCGTTCATAATAATTTTAATACCGAAGGTAATGATACAAAAAAAAAAATTTAGAAATGATTTTGTGAATTTTTCTGGTAACCCTTAAGACTGCAGTATGTAGGATCCCTTCATACCACGTAAGGATGACTAAAACAGAAAATAAAAAGATCCCGAATAAATCCCAGAAATAAATCCCCGATTGATATCTTGAAGTAGCTTTACATGAACGATGGGTAAAATTTATTATTAACTATGTATCTATGAAAATTTATGTAATAAAAACATATGTACAACTAGGTAAGTTCTATTTGAAAAAGAAACTAAATATTATTTTCACTCTTGAGAAATGATTTTTCATTTCCATTAATAATTATATATAATAGTATATTATATTATATTATATTATATATAATATATATATGTATAATATATATATATTATATATGATTGTATAGTTAATTATTATATTTGTATTAGTAAATGGGATAGTAAAGTGGTTAATAATATATATATATATTATATTAATATGATAATCATATATATTGATATGTAAAATGGGTAATTAATTACCATAAACCCATATAGGCTATTAGCGATTATTCAAAATATTTAAGACGTTTGAGGTATTATACTTAGGCTTACCATTGTTTGTGGGTACCTCTAATTCTGTAAATTTAAAATATTGTTGGGGCCAGTATAAATGAGAGGTCAATGAATATGTTGAAAGCATAGATAAGTCGTGAAGACTTAAGAGGTCAAGGGCCTTTAGTCATAATAGTGTAATGTATATAAAAGTATATATTTAATGGTAAACATTGTGTATTTATATATATTATCTATTTATATAATTATAAATATATATTATTTATATATTACTAGATAATAAAATTATTAATTTATTTCATTAATCATACCGTTTTGTACTATATTATATTGACAAGTGTCGTATATATTTAAATGCCCAATGTTGGCGTTTCTTAAATAAAACAAATAACTAGGGAGACTCCTTTTTGGAAGCCAATGAAGCCTAGGGACTCTTTAGCAAGCCTAGAAAGCTTTCTTAATGGAGGTTAACCCCCTCGTTTCAAAGAACACTATGCCACATGGATGTAACCATAGACACCTTCCGGCGCATCCGAGTTATTATCCTGCTGCTCACGTTTATAATACTATTAATGGCTTGAATGATCAACTTTATAATTCTGCCACCCAACAAGGCTCAAGCTTTGGCTATTCTGAACCCGTTAAATAAAGCTGGCACCCATTGCACAAAAGCCATCCTCGAAACAACGTGCGGATGCGGATGTTGCGCATAAGGCCGGTACGTGCCAGCAACATATATATGCTGCCAGACAATCCAGATTGTCAAACCTAAAACCGTAATGTAAGATAGTAATGTAGGATATGAAACACAATTATGTGCCCGACCAATCCAGAAGTAAACGCAGGTGAGTTCCACTCCGTAAAGAGTAAGTGGAGATAGAGAAACATCAATACAGAACCAAATAGTGCCGAAACAACAGGCTTCCCATGGAGAAAGGTTCTGGTCTATTCAACACGTGACAATGAGTTAATTTCCTCGTTAATAATAAAGTAGATAACATACAACAACAGAGATCGCCTTGATAATAAAAGCCATTCGGGATCTTGCTAAATTAATTGTAAAATTCACAGAAAATTAAAAGTTTTTGGACACCTAACCACGAGAGGAGTAATTCAAATAAATAGGTCACAGACAGAATTAGTCGGAAAATAGATATACTGGACAATGTGTGAAACAACTGTACGAATTAAAATTTTAGATAAATTTACCGGATAATCAGGCCGACTAAGAAAAAACAATTCCCAAACCAACACGTAGATCTCTACGCATTATACGAAACTATTAGTAGCCGAATTCTTATCAAGAATACAAGAGATAGGGTCACTTACATGTGATTTTGTAATATTCAAGTCATATTTGCGAAAACCTTTATAACATACTATAGATATATGGTTCTTATTGTAGCAGAAAAAGGACAGTATCAGAAGAAATTGTATGATTACCGAATGAGGATGTATCTCAAGCAGAGATGCATCACAAAGTAACGTCGATGTGTCCATTATTTGCCCAAGACACCCTTTCCGCAATCGCGCGGTTTGCTGAGTGTCCTACCAGATTAGATATTCAGAATTCAAATCAACAACACAACAAAATAATAGCTTGCCACCTTCCCCTCAACCTCAGTCTCAAGAGGAAATTAGTGAAATTAGTAAAAATTTACCAGAAGATAATATCGATACTACGAGTGATAGTACGCCTAATGATCAAAATCGTCGTGATTCTTTAAAATCGACTAGCTCCACAGAAACGAGCCAACCTGTGGAAAATCTTTCTGTGGATGATTCTAAAGATATACCAGAAAGTAGTGAGGCTCCAAAGAATATGGAACAAGAACAAAAATCAGACCATGTCAGTGTGTTTGAAGGCTTATACCCCTCTGGAATTGTACCTATTAATATTATTAGAAAACGTCGAGGTAGAGTAAAAACTCTTAACATTAATGTAGCCTTAGAAACAAAAAGCTCAGATTCTTTTAGTTGTTTAGTGGACTTTGCTGCGGACACAAGTTTGATTAGCACAAATGTGTTGGAAGATCTTAAGGATATTGATGTATTGCCTGCAACAGACATAGGGGTAGTTGCTGTTAGTGGATTAAAGAGGAATTGTGTGATTCCCGTGCAATCGTATCTTAAGTTACCGTTGTTCTTTGAAAATGGTCTTTGTGCGCCTCCCACGTCTTTTCTGGTGGTTCCTGCTGAGCACATGCCCCAGTCGCTCGTCTTGGGCGAATCGGTATTTCGGGAAATTGGTCTTTTTCTGGGCGACCAAGAATGGTCTTCTATATTCTGGAGCGGGAGGTCTGCAGAACCGAGTGAAACTCATTCGTTATTAAGGGTAATAAACCAGCGCGAGGTTAGCTCCCTCCTGAAACCAAAAGGCAAGAACCTAATAGATACACCACATGTCATCGTAAAACAGAAGATAGGAAGAAGAATACACATCGGTATCTTAGCTTATTTGAAGATAAGTTAAGAAGCGGTATGTCACTTACGGAAAAAAAAGGAAGTAAATTTTTTTATTGAAGAAAATTCTATTGATGTATGTGTCTGTCTATTCAATTGTTTGTTTGTACACCTCTTGCCTTGTTTGTCATTATACTCGATACAATATGTGCTGTGCGTATTTAGAAATAGCAGATTTAGTCCATAGAAACAAAATAAAAAAAAAATTAGTTTATACAGAAAATATAGGAGCATTCTGTGTCTGAATCTAAAAACTCTTTTCTATCCGATACGCACGTTCTTAACAATTTTTATACGTACACATGCAAAAATTAATTCGACTGGCATACAAACAGGAAATCGTTTTATACTTTCATTATGCTTGAAAATAAAAATGTTGCTAGATAGCAAGAGTACATGAACAATTGTCTCCATTCCTAGCTTAGGTCACATTCACGCTCTAGGTAACTGTAATAGTTCAAGGTAAATTACAGTAATGTAATACCAGTAACCCAGAATATATAATGTTTCTTGGTGAAAATGATACGTACATAAATATTGAGATATATAGAGGAAGACAAATGAGGAAACCGATAAAGAAATTTTAATGCATTCTATCAATATACTTGTTAACTCAAGCATCCTGTATTATATTTTTTTTTACACGCCACAGTCCCAAGTCAAAACCATATTCCCCGAACACCTCAGATGTGTTATGGTCTGTTTGGTTATGCAGTCGGGTCTATCAAGCATTTGTGCTTAATTGAAGAGGTAGTTATTGTCTTTAAAAAACGCTCAACAGGCATACAAAAGCAAAAAAACAAAAAAAAAAAAAAAAAAAAAATTAGCATTGATATGTTAGCTTTATCTTTGAGAATGCTAAGAAGTAGGACGATATTTTCATCATTTTTGTTTTCTGTTTTTTTCTTTGCATTCTTTTTTGGTTTAACTAATGAAAAATATATATAGCCCCTTCAGATAACACTAACTAGCACTTAATTTTTTTATTAGTGTTATCGCTTATTAAATTATAAGTAAAGGCCTATCAAACAGTTAGTTTAAATGTCAAAGAAGTAAATCATACAGTGTATTCTTGACAAAAACAATGCTAAGTGCAGTGAATAGTAAGGATATAGATAGCTGTCTATCCTTTCCACTACCTATCCTATCACCATACTATCCTTCATGTAATCTTCGACGCTACCCTCTTCTTCCATTAGAAGAGAAAACTCAAGTAAAGTCTCGCCTTTGTAAAGTTTTTGTCTTTTTAATTGATGAGTTGGTTAAACTAATTGAAAATTCAACTTCTTTACAACTCCCTCTCAAACACCCTTTCGCAACTGAATAATTTAGGTATGCCTCGAATCTAATAACACTCTCTTTAGCTTTTTGCAGCCCACAGAAATCTGCCTGATTTTTATTTTTTTTGTCCTTTGATCTAGTCGATTTTAAAAGACCAATAAAACTTAACCTCTTAACATAAGAACATCAAATACAAACTCATAGACTACTAAACCAATACCATCGTCCATAAGCCATCTATACAACCATAACAACATGTATCAAGGCAAAGTTTGACTCTGCGGACAAAAAAAAAATTGAATAAACAGATCTGTTTGAGAGAGTGTTTTTATTTACTTCAAGAAAGTCTTTACTTTTAATTTTCTATTTCTCAATTTTATTCAATAATGTACACATCAGTGAGCAAAACAGGAATCCGGCTGAGAAGACGGTAGAACAAACAGCCAACAGCACAAAAGAAAAACAACACAAACAAAATTCGCACGACGAGTCTAAGCAACCACCCCAAGCACCGCAGCAGCGCGACAGAGACAGCACCCGCGAAAAAAAAAAAACAAAGAAAAAACAAAAAAAAGCAAACAAACATTTTAGAACGTCAAAACCAGTGAAAAAACAAAAGAACGAAAAACAATTTAAACAGAAAGAAAAGACACATAAGAACAAAAAAAAAAGAAAATATAAAGAGTAAAAGAAAGTAAAAACAAGCACAAAAAAAAATAAAAGTACATAGAAAAAAAGAGAAAAAAAAAAAGAAAAACAAAAAAAAAAAACAAAAAAAAAAAAAAAAAAAAAAAAAAAAGACAAAAAAAAACCCAAGCCGAACACAAACTTGATACAAACAAGACTTCTAACAACAATAAACTTTAATAAACACAAAAAAAAATCATACTGCAAAATAAGAAATACAACAACCTACACACGCAACGAACAGGCGACAAACATAATATAAAAACAAAAACCAAAATCAAAAACGGAAATGACAACGACAGCGCCTCAGCACCCAGAATGGAGGAGGTTAAATCAAGAACAAACGCAAAAACACAAAACCCCCCCTTAAATTAAAAAGCACACCAGCTATTCTGATTTACAAAGACCCAATTTCCGAAACGAAAACACCATTAAAACTTTAAAAAAAAAGCTAATGTTAATAATATGTTAGTAATTAGTCCTTCATTAACTATCGACTGATGTATCTTTTTTTTCAAGTTTCTGACTAATAAGAAACCGCTTAATTAAAAACGTTTCGTCTAAGAAAAAACTCTAAGTTCAGTTTTTTATTTCTCCAAGACTTGCCCCGCAAAGAGCCCCCCTGCACCCCCCTGCCTACGCCCCACTGTTCCGATGCAATGGCAAGGAAGTTGAAGAGCGGTATTTCAAACAGATCTTTTCGAAGCTGAAGCTCGAAACACCAGTGGTTAAGAGGCGGATTAATTTAGAGGTGATGGAAGCCGGGAAGCGAAGCCTGAGTTTCCACGAAACTTATAAGAAATGGTAGAGGAAAAGACCGAAGAATATTTAGAATAATGGAGGTATAACGAATATATAATAATTCAACCGGCTTGCAAGACCATAGAATATTTCAGTGTTAGTTTCTTATTTACTGAATTAGATAACAGAAAGCGAATAGTTAATCTGAAGACCCAGTATAGATATTGAATAAAACAAGAACAAAATCTCGCTGGACACATCACTTAAGTACACAACACGTAATGGAGCGATCATAGCTAGATGAAACAAGTATGCTTTGTTGATGTTAAAAACTGTGAGGAATTTAGTCCAAAGCATCTGCAATTCACGTTTCGTGAACCACAAAAGCTTTTGAGGCAAAGTTAAACTATTGGGCCTTGGTAAACTATTTCATCCCTGCCTATCACCTTCGACCTTTTTCTTGCTGTTGGAGACATTCGTTGATTCAACTTGTGTCGTAAAAGAGACCTATCTTAATACTCCCACGTATATTGCCCCGCTTCTGTTCTTTAATAGCTTTAGAATCAATCCTCATAATTAACATTTCTGCAATTTCATCTTTCTGTATCTATGATTCTCTCTGCACCCTTCCCTCTGATATTATTTCCTGTCATGTCCGGCAGCAACCCAAGACGGCCACTGTTCGTCCTTTAAATTTGTCAAAAAAGATGTCCACCAAGGTTTTGTGAAGCCTATACGAAACTTTTATTTAATTTCAATTTAATGCAATTCCATATATACTCCACATATCATCGCTATCTTCACAAACATTCTCGTCTCCTAATGCTGGGCATCACGGACCTTCATCCTTCAAAAGCAGTTTATCGGTTCATGTAGTTTGAATATGGATATGGTTTTGGCAATTCTGGTATTTATCATGTAGGTCTGAATTTTTTTTCTCAGAACAAGATCATATATATATATATGAGTATATAGATAATATATATATATACCTACTATCATGTATACTACTATATATACTATATAATATAGTTATATATGAAGGAAAAAATAACTTATATAAGTATATTATATATATAATATCATATTCATTACCTGTATTACCTATCCACCTATATATATATATATATTACCGGTATACTATAGTCTATATATATATATATATTATTGCCATTTTAACCAGGGAGAATAAAAAAATTTGAGAATAGGACAATGGTGGTAATGCTATCTGAAAATTATTTCAATTGAAGGAATTTTTTTTTTTACGAAACTCGGAAGTTTTTTCCATTCCTATATTAAAAGATATGTAATAACAGTTTTAATCGTATAGCACGGGTAATGTCTATATTCTTCTATATTTACAGTTATCCCTATTCGCTCCTATCTTTAAGGTTACACGGCACCACTCGGCGCGCAAGCGCAGCATTTAACGCGAGCGCTTCAGTTAGCGGTCTTGTCATGTCATACACGCCAGCCGTCACATCTTCGCCTATGGGTATTGTCGTCTTAGTATTTCATTAAAATTACAACAATTCTAATGAAAATAATTTAAATACGAGATAAAATAATTTTAACAAAATCGAAAACAAAAAAATCATAATCATAACTAATAAAAAAGATACACAAAATCGACTTTATGAAATTTCTCAAATTTGACCGTTTAAAATAAATATCTATTATTTCTGATTTCCCCTTGGATCATAAAATGTATCTCTTAGTTTACCAACTTTACAAAGTTTAAAAATTGTTATTGCTCCCTGGTTTAATAACCATCCTTATTCATTATTATTATTATTATTATTATTATTATTACCATGTAGTTATTATTATTATTATTCATTATATTAATATTATTATTATTAGTATTAATTAACCGCCGTGCTCTCGTCATGGTATGAAGGTATGTCGCTCAATCCGGAAGTAGTAGGGCTACTTTCCAGTTAAAAAATCGACCGCGACCGTTTTGACCATTTCTGACCGCGACCTTTCTTGAGCTCGAATTCTTACTGGACCTTGGACTTTTTGGCGTTTCACCTTTTTGGCCTTATCCTTTTTTCGGACCAACCCTTTGGTCTTCCTGGTCATATTGAGAGCCAATTTTTACCTACCCAGTCGTTCCTTTTAGAGGAGTCGATTTTTGAGAACCAAAATATTGAGAAACCTAAATTTTTTGAGAACCCTTAATTTTTGAGAACCCTAATTTTGAGAACCCTAATTTTTTGGCAACCCTAACTTTTTTGGCAACCCCCAATTTTTTTCGGCAACCCTGATTTTTTGGCGCCGGCCTAAATTTTTGCCTGGGCACCCCTAATTTTAGCACCCTTTCGAAAGGAAAGGGTGCGCCAAAACGGTTGCGTCCTCAGCAACCTTGTACGTATAAGTTACCCCCCTATTTTACGCCCCCTAATGTTTTTCGACCGGTGGGTAACGTTTTCCCACCTGTAATTTTTGCGTAACCCTTTAGGCACTAGCCCTTTTTGATGTCCGTTAGCCTCTGTTCCTGCACCATGATATTTAGGCCTTGACCTCGCCATATAATGGTCACTTTTTAGCCCACGGTAATTTATGTCATCCGTGGTCATTTGGCCCACATACATCGGTAATTTTTTGGCTCCCTTGGTCTTCCCATGGCGGTCAAATTTCTGACCCACGGTAATTTTTCGGACCAACCCTTTGCTTATTCCATGGTCATTTTTTTGCCCAACGGTAATTTATCAACCAACCCTTTGGTATTTCCATGGGTCAATTTTGACCCACGGTAATTTTTTGTCCTCCTTTAGGGACCTAGCCCTTTTTGATGTCTTAAACCTTGTGCTTGACCATGATATTTCGCCTTTGACCTTTCCATATTTTTTTCACCCATGGGTCATTTTTGACCCACGCCAATTATGTCATCTTTGATGGTTTCCCAATCACCGTAATTAATATCTAGGATGTGCTATTAGTAGTTCTATGAGTATTAATGAGTGCCAGGTGAGTGTCATGTGAGTCAATGTAGTGCCAATGAGTGCCAAATGAGGGCCAATGTGTACCAATGAGTGCCAAGTGGTGCCACATAGTGCCAAGTGAGTAGTGCCACATGCCAACTGAGTGCCCACTTTTTTCAAGCCTTTTCTAGCCTTCCCCTGAAACCCGAATAGCCCTAATCCACTGGGTGTCTATTCCCTTAGGTAATAAGGTAGAGGAATCGATGGTGTATACTATACCATCTGCTTAAATGCTTCAACTTACTGATGAGTTAGTATTTTTTATAACACTTATAAGCGCTTACACTCTCCATAGTAGACACTTACATAAAACCATATACACTTACACTCACACCAAACACACAGGTACACTTTACACTTACACCTCACACACTGCGAATTTTGACGCGCCTCTCAACATTAATGCCTCAAACATTAATGCCTCCAGCATACATGCTCACATTGCATGCTCCCATCATACAATGCCCTCAGCATTTGATGCCTCAAACTTTGAAGTTTCATCTTTGATGCCTCATCTTTAATGGCTCATCCTTGCTCCTTTCTTGATCATAAATTCATCATATTATAAAGAAATCATCTTGATGTCTCATCTAACTACACCCCACACGTAGAACAAGATTAATATTAATGTCCTTTCCCCCGTTCATAACTTGGAACACCAGGCGCAGTGTGCGCCCTCCCCGCCACAAAAGATTGACCAAAATTTCGAACCGCAGGTGTGACCCGCCGCGTTTCCGCCGCCGCAGTCGTGCGCCCAAGACCAGCGCGAATTTTTTCCGCCGTACCGCCCCGTCGGCGATGCAGCCGCAGGCGCAATATTTCCGCAGTCCACGCCCGCGCCGTGCGCCCTGCAGGGCGCAATATTTCCCGCGCGAATGAAAAATATATAGATATCTATAAAGTCATTCATTATATTCATCACTGTAAACTATTCAAAGAATTCTTTTCAAATATCTATAGTCATTCATTTTTATTTTATACTTAACATTTTTATTAAAAACATATTTTCGCGAACACAAAAACTGTCCTAAGAGCCCCAATTATCCTTAGAGTAAATAATACATTAGAATATTACATTAATATTTTTAACCGTATACTTTCAATGCTAACAATATTTTAAAAATTGTATGTAAGAAGAAAAAAATTTCAGAGTGTCTGATATATAAACAATTTTAATTTACATAACATTTTTACTAAAATTTTTATCTAAAAAACAATACTTTACATACCTTAAAGCGGTAAAGCAGTAAAACAATAGAGGTGTTCCCTAACACCTAGGGGATTAGATATGCACTTTGTATTACTTTCTTACTAGCTTTTCTAATTCTTGCTTACTGCTTCAACTCATGTTTTACTGCTTTACACTTTCTGCTTTTTTTACTGTCTTAACTCATGTTTTACTGCTTTAACTCTCTAGCTTTACTGTTTCAACTCTCTGCTTTAGCTGTTTTAACTCTCTGCTTTACTGCCTTAACTCATATATTATTAACCACTTTTGCTAACAAAATTGTATTATAAGTTTGTCTACTGTCTATGATAATCTCTGCTCCTACTTCTCATCTTCAATACTCCTTATTCTTAATTCTGTAACTGTAAGAATAAAAAACTTCAGACGGTTCTGATATATAAACCACTTTTATGTTTTAATAAAATGTATACGAATTTTATTTAAAAACATTATACTTTACATACCTTAAAGCAGTAAAGCAGCAGTAAAAACACATAGAGGTGATCATTAACCTAACCACCTAGGGGAATTAGCTATGCCTTTCGTTATTTACTGTTTAGCTGCTCTGAACTTGCTGCCTTTACTGCCTTTAACTTTCTGCTCTTACTGCTTTAACTTTCCTGCCTCTTACTGCTTTCAACTTTCTGCTTTACCTCGCCTTTAACTCTTCTGCTTTACTGCTTAACCTTTTACGCATTTACTGTTTTAACCGTCATATGTTCTTACTACTTATAGCTCAATATTTATTAACATTCATGTTTTTTATTTATTAATGACTTTCTTATTTATTTTTATTCGTATTATCTTTCTAATTTTATTTTTATTATTATTTTTTATTTTATTATCTCTATTTATTTTTATTTTTATTCTTGTGTATCATTATATTGGTCTTATTATTTTGTCTTATTCAATTATCTTTATTTATTTCTATTGTATTATTTATTTATTCTTATTATTATTTATATTATTTTTATTCATTCATTACTTTCTATTTTTTATTTATTTATCACCGTAGTGTTATTCTACCTTTCATGTCCTACTTGTATCATTATTTAGAAAACACACACACACACACACATTCCACATTCCAGGATATACACACATCACTATGACACTTATACACACATTCACTATGACACTATACACACATTCACTATCATTCACTATGACACTTTATACACACATTCACTATGACACTTACATTTTCCCATTAGACACTTACATTTACACTTAACACTCACACCACAGATATTACTTACACAGCAGGATTTACTTTACCACTACACAGATTCTACTTACACTCACACACACACACACAGGACTTTTCTTACACTCACACAGATTTACTTAACTCACACACCAGACTTACTTAACCAACACGTCATAGACTTTACTTAACACTCACAACAGAAATTGACTTACACTCACACACAGATTTACAATATACCACACGCACAGATTACTTACGACTCACACAAGACGTGTAGCTTACACTCAACCACCACAGGATTTACTTACACTCACGCAGATTTACCTTACCACTCAGCACACAGATTACTTTACACCACACTCACTATACACATATAAGCGTATAATTTATTAAAACATTTCTGTGCTTAATTAAAACACATACATTTATATTAATCATTCAAATATCTATATATTTCCAAAGTTTCTTAAAACTTCTATAATAATCAAATCATTATTCTTGAACAAAGAATTTATTATCTATTAATTGTTAGTACTTTTTGTTTATAAATTTTATTAACTCCAAGTTAAACTTTTTTTTTCAAATTTTATTATGAAATTTTATCTAAAAACATATATTTTACGTACCTTAAAGCAATAATCAGTAACATCTAGCAAGCGTTAGCCCCCAGCGAGCGCGCGTGCTACCACCAAGCTACGCCATGTGTTGCTCTATTGACCTACACTTTACATCTATTCTATTACCAATGTTCAATAAGTGATAAAAAATACAAATAAGTTCATTCGCTGCTAACATATCATGTATTTTATTAAAACGTTTAATTCTTCATTTAAAAATAACAGCATTCATATAACACTTACATTCTATTATATAATCATTTACGACTAGATAGGATAAAAATTCACAGTTTTTAATAAAGATTTGATTGCGCGATATTTTGCCTTGTTGGTATCTTTAAAATTAATTTCTATGATACACTAATGACAAAATACCATCATACAAAAGAGGAAAACACAACAACCCGCCAACTCCTATAACACAGACAATAAACCCGAAACAACTAGCACCTGATCTTTCGTAAAATGTATATGAAGCAATAACATACAACTACATTAAGCTACAATAAACTAATAAAATAAGAGGAAATAAATCCCTAATTTAAAACTGAACCCAACAAGGAGGCCAGACATTAAATAACGAAGCGAACGAACACATAAAAATCCCAGCTCAAATATCATATTCAACTGAACCTTTCTGTAAATGATGAAAAAAGAAATGCTAAAAAAACTACACTGTGCAAACCATAAAAATATTAAGTAATCCAAAAACGGCAATCATAAATCTTTCTTGTAAACTCCCAGGACCTGATAAATTAAGACCTAATAACATAGGAATAACACAAGATGTAATTGACATAAAAATAAGAACAAGAACCAAAGAAAAAAAATGTTAATTAAAAAAAATATTAATTTTATAAAATATATTCAAAACTAAACACATAGCTGCAAGGACTCGGGAATACTAGAGAATAACATAATTAAGCAAAGGACCAGAAGGATAAATGATAACTTAACACTTTCTTAGCTAACTGAGACGTGGCACGGAGTAACTCACATTATCTCTATAGATGACCTACAACGTATGTGATATGTCGAAAACTAAATATTTCTATCGCCTTCAGGTATCCAATTGTTCTACAGCTACATCAGTAACACAAACAAAACAAGTATAATATTACCATCATCCTCGAATGGTTCGTTTACTTTAAAACTCTATAAAACATACACTGTAAATAAAAAACAAAATATATATTATTAGTAAGAACCCAGCTACAAAAATAAAGGATGAAATACAAAACTTTACGTATATCAATTAAATATTTACATTAATCATTATCTTACAAGTCAATTCATATATATATATATACTATATATATATACTATATGTATATAATTATAATAATAATCACTATATATATTATATATAGATATTTCATATAATATATATATATATACATATATAGATAAGGGCTAAATTAAATATATACAATGATTTTATCAGGTTCACATTCAAATTATTTATCAGGAATACTATTATATATAACACTCCACATACATTTTACACATAACGTTAAAATCTATTTTATATTAAACATTTTTTAAATCTGTGCAAATATGCCAATCATTTATCTATCATTTATCGATGATATAGTTTCGTGTCTCAGTTAACACATTCATTTAACACATACGTAAAAAGTCCCACTCAGATATCATTAGCTATAATTCTACATTCGGTGTACGCATGCCATAATACTAATTCCGCCAATTCGTTTTCTAAGTAGCACATACAATGAATTTCTGTACGCTCTATAGAACTTAGAAGCGTCGATACTGTCGAGGATCATCGATCAGGGTTCTTCTTAAGCTATAGCGTAGTATTCTTTGATAACATGTAATAATTACCGGTTACGTAATGTAGATAACATAAATGTCTTCTTCATCTGCATTCTACATTCGCTTACGTACCTCTAACATAATACTCTTTCATTTGGAGCTACGCACCCTGAATGTAGAATCCAAATGCATAGGGTTCAAATCACTGCATGATTATCATTAGTATCTCTCCCATAATCTAACTTCCAAACTGATAATGTTGATCGATTCTATAAAATGATAGAGTAAGTGCTATAATCGCTGGATCTATCTTCCCACGAGAATAAATAACTGTTTGGTACCAATTTTAAGCTGATTTGAGTTTAAAGTGATTCTGTAAGCCCACTCTTCAGACTGATACATATAACGAAGTAATTGCACCCTCGGCACTCCACGGAAAATACGCCTTGGTGATCACCCTTATAACAGGCGTATTGTTGCTAGCACATTAAATGAAAAATTCAACATCCATTGGTTTTCTTTTTTATTAAGAATGTTATTGGACTTCCTGGGATCTTGAATTTCCACTGGATAATGTCTTGTTATTGGGAATCTCC